>JACCGJ010019028.1:0-79341 GCA_013407085.1 Atriophallophorus winterbourni | reverse complement strand
ACTACCTTGCTTGGATTTAAAACGAAATTAGACGATTTTTTTGCGTTATTCGTTTCCTGAATACTTATATAATGCTCAATTTACTTCTTTATCTTGTTCAAACACTTAAATTTAAATTTTACCATCTTATGGTTGTTGTTACACTTGTTGCTATTTAGACCATTAAAAACCTTTGAATTACCTTGAATTACCTTGAAGGTGAAGTGGGTGTCTTAAAATTTCTTACGGCTTGTCATCACGCTATCAAAGTACCAAAGTTTGTCTTTATAGTTAATTCGAAAATTTTCGAATTTAGCGTTTTTTCACTTAGTCCACATGACCAAAAAATTTCTGTGGTTATTTGAAGAATGTGCTTATTTTACCATAAATTACACGATTGAATATTGCGTCACCACGAAAATTATTTTTATGTCGGTATAATTTTCTCGCTCGCATTGCTCCTTCGTTATAAACCGGGGCAGTGTAGTTACTCGAAAAGTAAGAGAGAATTGAGCTGACTAATATTTGCACGGCCTACAGCATTTGCTGATCGGTTTCTTCTTCTTCTGAATCGAAAGAAGAAGGGATAAAATCCCGTTTAAGCTTCATCACGACAATAAACATAGATGACTTCTGCTGACAAGGCAAGCCCTGGGAGTAGAGGATCACCACTATATCACTCCGGGGATCAAGTCCATTCGTCTCAACAAATGCTGATTCAACGCGCTTTTGAATTGCTGTCCTGATGGTAGAGACAGGAGCACCATGACATACTTTAACTTGGGTGCTTGCGCGGTGTACGCTTTTGTTCGGAAACTAAAAATCCCTTCTTAGAATACACGAAACTGGAACACTCAACACTTCGCCTTTTTTGAGAAGATCCGAATTAAGTGAAACCCACTGTCTTAGAATCTAATATTTAATGAATTACTGGATAAAGTTGAAACGAACTTAGATTAAATACTTTCAGAATTCTGTTTCGAGGAAATTCTAACTGCTTTCACGTACTTCCTATGTTAAATCATGTAACACATAATCGAGAATGCTGTTTCAAATGTTTACGTATTTTATCTTTTGCGTTGTACACCTCTTTGATCCGTTCGGAAGATGTCCGCTGACTTTTTGTTTTGACTCCCGTTGTCTCCGGAACGATTGCTCACATTCGTTGGTATCATCAAGTTGCCAATACATGCGTCTGTCTGTGGGTGTTAAAACCATGAGACTTAAGAAATACTGATACTATTCCATTTTTGATATTTTGAATACGTTCAATAATGCCTCCTTACCGCCTGTTACACTTAAACCTTTTGGCAACGCCTCATGAAGACAGAAAGGAACTATCGAGTAGCTGCTCACTGTCGCAACGCACAGTGATGATATTCACCCTAACTCAGCAAAAAATTTCTTACGTTTGTGTATCTGGCTTCATGAGTGGATGAACCGGCTTCTTTGTTGTCTCCAATCACGTCTGCCCATGCGCGTCGATCTGAGGCGAGATCGTATCTGATCGTCATCCATTCACCTGCCCAGCTTTAAACGCTGTAAAAGATACGCAGTCCCAGAGCATCTTTATACTCCTTCACAGTTGACAGCCACGTCTTCAATTGAACTGCTTGTCGTCAACACCAAGTATTGGCGGGTTTATGGTCGAGATCAGGTTTCGTAAGCGCTGGGTCTGTCTTTCGAAGGCCGTCGCCAAACCACTGCAATCTTTGCCACTGAATGTCATTAGAGAGCTGAAGTATTCTGTTACATTGAGTCAGAACGGCGGCATTAGATACCCAGTCAGTATATCAGATGCCCAAGATAAACTTAAGCACAGGTTTATTGGAACACTTCGAAAGCTCGTTTATCATGTGACCTCAGTGGCCTTAGCCAAAAATGTTCTTCATAAAGATCTGTCTAACAGTTTGCTTCAAACCTGACACCATATGACTGCCAGCCGAATTCAGTGGCACTGATGTAATTTGTTCTGTTTAATTTGTATGCAACATCATTGCAGAACAAAAGTCATACAATCGCATGCAGTGAAACAACAAAAGCAAGCTGTATTGCACATTTATCTGCATTTTTTGTTTGCTGGTTCTGTTTTGCGCTTTTGCTTATCAGTTTAGCCCGCTTCTCTTTCCTGGGAACTTTGTTCGGCTCCAGACCTGTGCTTAATAATGCTGCTGATTTACCCCTAATTAATTGCTCTGGTTCTGAGTGTTTGTGCCTTGATTGGTTTAAATCCTCAATTCGAATCATGCTTTGCGAGAGAAATGTATAATGGCATGTGAAATTAGTTGACTGATGACATCTCTATCGTTTTCCTTGTCGAGTTTGTATGTATGCGTAAAATCGCAAGCCAGAATTCACGAAAAGCGCCACAGAGCCATCAGCTGCATGTAGGATGTCAGGCTGCCAAGTCAGCTATAAGAAAGTTAAAATCGTCAGGGAACTGGAAGTAAGAATCTAGCATGTTTTTGCATGCAGCTGAGTACCGTTGGCGAATCAATTTACTACTGTGATACAGAAGTACTGTACGATGGCACATATGTGCGCTCTTCGTCGACTAATTCCCTGTCAGCGTTCCCCGCGATCACCATCAAAATAGAGGTAGAGGAACTTGATTTTTTCTTAATTTTCGAAGAGCCAGGATATTAATGTGACTCGCAATTAGGCAACACAATACAAGCCGCATTCTTAAAGTTATTTAAATGAAGCGTTGTTACCATCATTTCGAATTTCCAAATGAGTGTGAGTTTGTTCCCCGTGATAGTTTAATTCTTTTAAAAGTTGTCTTGAAATCTAGAATTCAAAAATCCAAGATCATTCCATTGACGTACAACCAGTATAGCATTTTACACGATATTAGCAGAGGATTATTTCGAAATCGCTGTCCAATTTCACTTTTTTGTTTACCACTTTACCTTAGTATATACAAATAATCTGCCATTGCAATCAATCCTAATTTTTTGTTACATTTTGTAGTACCTTCGAAATCAACAATGATTAATGCAAAAAAGCTATGTGTTCATATTTGCATCGGAATTATAAAGCTTGTGGTTTACACGTACGAATACGTCACGTGGCCACTATACTACTTGTTTAGCAAGACTTTACGATATTTACCTTTACCGAATTCACCTGTTGAAAGTGATTGGACTTATAACGAGGAGGAAAGCCGAACACTCGCGATGCCTATCCGAGAAGGTGATCCGTCTTCTAGTTGGCGCGCTGTCGAATCACTGGACGCCTTAATTTCGACTGCCCTTCCAGGGTGCCGCGATTTGACTAGCATTTGGCTGCGTACTGTCAAATTATGGCCTGAACTGCCTGCTTTTGGGACCCGCGCAGTCCTTGGCACTGATTATAGGGTAAGTCATTTTTTATCTAAAACTGGGGCAATTTAATCAAACGGTATTATTTTTCTCGTGTTTCACAAACTGGATTTTCGTCAATATTCAACTAAAATGTGCGCGTACATCTGTTTTGTTTTTACGCTTAATTCCTTTCTTTTTACTTTACCTTACTTTTCCTGTTGCATAATGCTTGGCGCGTGGAAAGATTATATACTTTGTTAATTTATACCATTCCATTGCTGAAAGAAAATAGATTTTGCACAAGGTGAATTCTTCATGCACTTATTTGACATTGCTAAACGAAGCTGCGGTATGTATCATGTATGTGTAAAATCACAAACCTGGTTCCTGACAAAGTGCCGCAATTCAGTTACTGGCTAAAATACTTCACGGATACGCAATCGTGCAGCACTTCTGTGCTGTGCAGTTTACACCGTGTTAAGTTGCTTTGCCACCGGTAGTTAGCTACATGCGGATACACGCTGGTGTCTCACTGCTATTGCTATTTTCCTTGCTCATATCTGTCTAGGCCTGAGCAACCTGACAGTATCTTATCCCACGTGCCGTCTTTGACTGCGCGGCACTTTGCCTGGATCGGGCTTGTGATTTCGTACATACTGTTAGGTTGCTCAGGCCCAGAAATATAATAGATCGGCAAATGACAGTTAGACTCCAGCATGTTTTCACACGCAGCTCATTTCCCTTGGTAATTCAATTTAGCATTGTAAAATTTCACATCCGTACTGCGGGTACAATTAAAGAACCTAGTGCGACTACCTTTTCTGTCAACATCTTAGCGATTTGGCAACGTCAGGACTCGCGTTTGAGGCTGTTCCACTATCTGAATATAGGTGTTGGAACCTGATTACGCATCCTTATGATAATGCAAAAGCACAATGATTTGTACTTCGAATTCCGCTATTCACATTTTAAATGGTTTTATGTGCAGCTTGTATCTAAATATTGATTGGTATTCTCCTTTATTTTAACTTCTGTTGAGTAGCGGTATCATTAACTGGTTCCTTAATTCATTAGAACACTTCCTTTTCGTAGCATGCTCTTCCCCGGGGAATATGATCGTGATGCCAATGAATACGCTTATTTAATTCACATAATTATTCAATAGCTTGACGATACACTATCAATCGAATGCGTTTACTCAAATACTCAATCTATTTATCCTGTTTTCCGCAACCGCCTTCTGCTCTTTGTTTTAAATATGGGATTAAGATCGCTGTCACCTGTTTCGAGCGCAAAATGACTCTTCAGATGCACTCTCTGAGTTGAATTTGGGACGAGAAATGCTGGTTTTTAAATCCTGAAGTATGCGTAGCAAATGAGACGCTGTTATATGTAACAGTTCCCCGCAAACTATATTACAGAGAAATTTATTAAGTATCTTAAAGCCACTGTTTCTGCTAGCCTAACTTGTCATTTTATCAGCGTAGTTATTAGACTTCCTGGACTCCTACTTCTCCCTGGTTAGTCCGACATTTGGTTCTCAGCGAGTTTGCATGTATTTTGTCTCATATTTCACACTGTTCACTTACATTGTCTTTCACATTTAAAGGCACGATCATTAGACACTATTTCAAAGTCCCTTCACAGGGTGTTCCGATTTTCGATGAAGATGATGGTTATCTTTATCTATTTTTCCTAAATTGATATTGTTTTCGAGCGATTGAGGTCAAACTCGATATTCCTTCGCCGTATTTTAATTGATGTATACCGATCAATCATAATTTTGGGCATCGTTACAATCCCGTATGTTGTCTTGTCTACCAACTACCATGGTAACTTTCCCCATGTTATCCTCTACATTTATCACTTTCTTGCGCAATTCGTTTCACCAGACCACCCGCGATGGTCGTCAAATGATCGAACTCACGTTGGGTGAATATTCGTGGGAAACGTTTGGTGACGCGGAACGTCGTGTATCACATCTTGCCGCTGGTTTACATTCGTTTCTCGGTCCAGCAACGGAAGACAAAACACCGATAGCCATATTCAGCGAGACTCGCGCCGAATGGATGTATGCGGCTCAGGCTGTCTTTCGTTTGAATCGTCCTCTGGTAACGCTTTACGCTACGTTGGGTGATGAGGCCTTAGTGCATGGGTTCAACGAAGTCCAGGTTAGTTGCTATCGGTTTGAATATGCAGTTTGGGGATGCCTTGTAGTCACCATTTAGCTTTTTTGACTCGTTGAATAAATACAGCAAAAGGAGATTCAAGGAACCTTGGTTCAGCAGTGTAGTGATGTATAAAGTTGAGCCTTTCGTCCGTTATACGAATTCATGCTTCATCACTGCAAAACAACGTTAATTTATCCAATTTCGAATTAGCTGTAATTGCCTTAACGGCTAAACCAGCTGCAGTTGGAGTGAGCCGTCTTACAGGTTAAGGTCCGAGAGAGTGGAATTTGCAGGGGCTTCTTACTCTTAATGATATTGCTCAAAATCGTATTCAATGTGTGTCGTGTTGTGTGCATCTTCTTGGAATGTTTGATTAATCTTGTATGTTGTCAGGTGTAGTGGCAAGAATAGCTTGTTATGGTGCATGACAGTGAAATTTGCAAGGAAGCTGTCGTGCGAATGTCGCTCTAGTCATTCACAACACTTGATTGAATCCGTGTTTGACACAAGGTGTAATCACCTCATTCCGGTTTGTTTTTGTGTACTCTGATACCTTAACCGTTTAATTGGCACCCTTCCTCATCTTTTCGGATTTCATTTGTCATGGTTGTATGGCAGTTGCGCATTTGGTACTCGCTACCGGTTTCCCTAATGATGATCCTGATAAAACATTCCGGATCCAAATAGAAGTAAAAAAATTTGATAACGAAGCTAGAAACGTCGCGTTCGATTTTGGAGTTTTTACGACTATAAAGCGAAACAGCACGTATTATATTATTATTATTATATTTGCACAATCTGATACAGATATAGTGCCGTTCAACATAAACTATGAGATGTACAAAGCGAGAAGGGGGGTACAAAGCGTTGTCATCGGCATTGTTGAACGTAGGCATGATACTACCCGGTTGCCTACACCGAAGTAGGGGAGATTTCGTTTAGGGGGTCCCACCCCGAGCCTTTACCCACAAGGCAGTGGAGCGAGAGAGGTTCGCACCTATCGGTGGCCGGTGACCGACGAAGCGGTTCATACGCCCTTTTCTGGGAATTTCCAGTTCGGAGCCCGATAACCCCGTTGATAGGTTGGTGACTTCAGTTTTTGTCTGTGCACCATACAATGTCCTTGGATAGGACAAGGGGCAGAGACTTTTGGAGCGGCGAGTCACATCCGCCGCGTCGTGATGTCATCATTGGATTATAGGCATTATTGCGCCACCCATAGAGTAATAGCATAATAGACGCAATATGGGTTCTCGTATTTGATCCTACTGAGTCATTAACCTTTCACTAGTGGTCTCCAAACGTGTATTTTTTGAAAAATGTCCCATTCATATGGGGTGTCGATATTCTCTGAGCACGTCGTCAATTGTAGATTTTGAGGATAACTACGAGATAGTTCAGTTTGCCGAACTCGACTGAAACACCAAACGTATGTATGTATGTATGTATGTATGCATGAAAGCACAAGCCTGATCCAGGCAAGGTGCCGCACAGTCAGAGACTGCATGTGGGCGAAGATACTGTCAGGTTGCCCAGGCCTAGACAGATATGCGGAAGAAAAAAGAACAGAACACTAAATATAGTTGCAAGTCGAACATACCAATCTACTCTTTTTTCGTGTTTGGATGTACTTTTGTTTAGTGCATTGACAACGCCGTGCCAAACTCATTGCCACTGGTAAAGAGCAAGAAAAACTGACGTCTCACTTTTCTGCTCTTTGATTGGTGCACAGATGCACAGGCTATACGAGAAAGCTATCTAGTATTGTGGCCGCATTTGGAATGAGTTTGCACCTTCCAGTTGCAGCGTTCTGCTGCGCGACATCGACTTATCAAACAGCAATTTTTCTTGACAATCAAACGTTTAAAACTGTAGATCGTTTAACGTATCTCGGTAGCTGTATCAATAATTCTGCATCGTTAGATTACGAGGTCTCAGCACGCATTTTTAAGGCGACTGTAACATTCCGCAACCTGCGTCACCTTTGACGCCAGAACGGACTCTCTGCTACTCAAAGGTAGAGTCTACAAATAGGTGGTTAGATCTGTATTACTGTATGGGTGTAAAAATTTAACCTTAAGTAAAGAGCACATTTGGCGTCTCCAAGTACTTGACAACTGATGTCTCGGCAGCATTCTAGGAGTTAGCTGTTACAATCACATACTCAACGATTCTCTCCAAAATAATCTCTTCGATAGTAATGTTGATATAAAGAAGCAGATCAACCTGCATAGGTTAAGCTGGTTGGGTCACTGTCTATGGATGCCGGACCACCGACTTCCGAAACGGATTCTTTCGCCATGCCACATCCCGATTGGCTTAGATATCGTGTCATAGGGAGCTAAAAATCCCTTATTAGTAACCTTTCCAAAGTCGGTACAGCACGTCTTCAAGGCTGGAGTCCCCGCGATCAGATATCACAATGGTTAGTTACGCTTCAAGATATATCCCGAAAACGTGTTCAGTGCCCGTCTCTAACTAAGCATCTTCTTGGAGTGTTTTTGTTTGTTGTTTGTGTTAAGTGAAGTGACGATAAAAGCTTGTTATGATCCATAACAGTGAATGCTGCAAGGAAGCTGTTGTACTCATTCATGAAAGTTGATTGAATGCGTGTTCCATTTTGATGTGTAGGCACCTCATCCCACAGTTTGTTTATGCTTACTCTTGTATAATATCCGTAGCTATTTAAGTCCTACCCTTCCCCATCTTTTAGGATTTTACTTTTTTCATGGTTGTGTGGCAGTGAAACATTCGGTACATGCTACCGGTTTAATGCTGTCTGTGATGACGATGATGACTGTCGTGACCCGTTATATGTTTTGTTTAATTCTAAGCACACTATAACTTTATAACACTTCGCTTCTGTGCGATACTTCACCTGATCTCGTAATTATTGCATCCTGCACTTGAGCTTCGTAAATTGTCACCTCAGAAACCGCTCCGCTCTCGGTTATATTCATTTAGATTTTCCCATTCCGATTTACCCGTCCTCGCTTTCATCATAATACACCATGTAGTCATGTGCTAGTTTGCTTCTCATCCGCTGTTTTCACCGTATTTTACAGCCTGACGCACTTTTGTCAGTGCATTTTCTCGTGGTCCATGTAGCTAGCATATACTGTCCCCGTGGTCGTATAAACCTCCCGTATCCGGGACTTATTCTATTCTGACTGACACGTTTATTCCCCACCTCCGCTGGTTCTTTATATATCGTTTCTGCTAATGGCGTGCTATCCTCCCTTCAGACCAGTCTCGTGCTGACTAGTGATGAACTGTTGTCGAAAGTGATCAAAATTGTTCAACGATGTCCGACGATCAAGCGAGTTGTCTACTTCACCAACGGAGTATTCAATCGTGAATTGTACACCAACGTCGATAATCTTGCCGTACCCACGGGAAGTGCCACAACTAGCGTTGCCGAGGCGCTTACCGCCGTTCATCGTGGTGTGCAGTTGCATGATATAATTGAAATCGAACGCCTGGGTGCCGCAATTCTGTTAGGGGAGAAACGGCGGGCGTCGGAAGCAAACATTTCTTCCGAAAACGAGAGTGGCGGGTCTAATTATCAAGGATTGTGGATGCCTCCCATGGCTGAGCGTCCCAAAACATCAGACCTAGCCGTGATCATGTACACCAGTGGTTCTACAGGTAACCCCATGTTTTGTGCACTTTCAAATGTTATCATGTGATGTCACCTGACTAAGCAGCTTTTCGTTTCGTGCTCAAGTTGATTTAATTTTGCCCTTTTTGCGTGTACTTTCGGTCATTTTCGCTTGTCAATTAATGCGTTGCGGTCGCTAATTCCGTCTACCACTTTGTGTTCGCACCTTTGATGTGAAAATTGTTAGGGAAGCACTTTTGGCGACGATGCTTAACCGTGATATTTCCAGTATGCTGCAAGACCGAAATATTCGTCGTCCTAAATAAACGTCATATTTCTCAATGCCTTTTTAATTGGCGAGTTTGTTGTAAGCACTTTCTTGGAGTGTCTACTAATCTTCTATGAGGGAGGAATAAAAATAGAAATGGTAGTGAGACTCCAGCGTTGGGACTCCACCACCGTTGGCCAATCAATTTAGCACGATGTTAGCCGCGCAGCACAGAAATGCTGCATGATTGCACAGCATTCGTCGCTTTGTCCATCCACGATACGGCGGATAATTCGTAAATTGAAAGCATTCAGCTTCCGTTCGTGTCTTGCATGGCTGGTCCAGGTTTCGCTGCAGTACAGTAAAGCATTTAGTACGCACGCGCTTTATGCCATTGTCTTCACAATCAACTTGCGGTTGCTCCAGACACGAGAGTTCAAACGGAACTGGATAGTAGCTACTCTACCAATCCTGTTATCAATCTCCGTGTCCAGCGAGAGGTTATATGCAATGGTTGAACCGGATTGCTGAATAAGGGGAGAGCAGATATTGATCTTGGCTGATGAACGCACGTTACACTGACAGTGTACAAATGGCGCTAATCGGCCGTGTGCCGCACATAGTGGTGAGCACTGCTGCAGAGTTTGCTCACCCCGAATCGAACTGTTTAGTTCATTTGACACGCTGCTGAACATGAACTCATCATGTGCATGTGATGTACATCAATTGTCGATATCGATCGAACGAGGCAAACACATATTCATTGTTAATTATCGCATGTGCTCTGATTTCCGCATGAAAAAAACTCAAAATTTATGCGTGGCTTTTCGATTCATTTCTCGTAACGCATGACGTGAAACAAACATCCCAAACTTTTAATGTTGTCAGAACTTCACTTGCTTTACTTTTACTTTTGTGCGACTATCTCCTCCTGGAGGATGAGTCAGCTTCAATGAAGATTCTTGGGAATTTGGGTACAAAGCGGCGTCCCAGCACCACTCGGCGTGTGTTCGAGTCAGCTTCTCTAGCCTTTGCACACCCAAGTGCGACCTGCAAGGCAGAAGGGAGTTGCCAGAAAGAGGTAGTGTGCACCAACTAACCGTCTGCGAGACTCTGCTCCAGATTTTTCCTCAGGGATTTCCCCCGAAGCCTTTCCCGCGATCGGGTATCCCGCAAGACAGCGGAGGCTTAAAATCAGGGTTTTTCTTCCCTTAGAGGAAATGCCCTCCCAGGCTAACGAGTTCCATCTGCCCGAAGCTAACTGGTTTACAGGCGCCAATCAATCGCCCTCGCCCCCTGTCCTGTTGGTAGAAGCAGTTCTGCTGGCTCAGAAATCAACTCGTGCAGGCCAGAAGCTGGACTCGGTTGTCAGAGGCTATTTGAGACGCGTGCCATATGGGAGCATTTCATAAACAATGGGAGCTTATCCCCACTGCCACCCCCGGCTATGATAACCATGTGCTGATACACGGCAGAGAACCGTCAGAACTTTGGTGCAGATCGCACGCTTGTCATTGATGATTATCATCGTCAGGGACATCATTACACTGATAGAATACACAGAATAGTTAATTGCCATACAACCATGCGACGTTAAAATCCTAAAGGATGGTAAATAGTGGGACATCTACGGAAGAGTAGGCACATGCAAACTGGGATGAAGTGTCTACACCTCTAATGAAACACGCGATTAATCAAGTGTTGTGAGTCCCGTGAGCACAAAACATGATTCATTCATAGCTATCCCACCCATCTTTAATCAGCCATTCATTAATACACGGACGTACAATCGCGCCGTTCTTGTGTGCTTTGCAGCGAACACCGTGCTAAATTGATTTGCCACCGGTTGTGAACTGCATGCAGAAACACGCTGGAGTCTCACTACCTTTTTTATTCTCCTTTCTTACATCTGTCTAGGCCTGGGCAGTCTATGACAGTGCGGCACTTTGTCTGGATCGGGCTTATGATTTCTTACCTTACCTAATACTTTAATTTGAGTCTCAGTTTGAACTCTTTTTGTGTACATTCTTAATAATAAAATCCTTGTAAACCATTGGCTCTGTGTGGGGTTAATCCGTTGTTTGGTATTCCTCCCGTTCAACCAGGGCAACCAAAAGGTGTGCAATTGACTCACGAATGCTTGGTGAGTGCAATCGCCGGTCACCTGAAACGTCTGCCCAAGCTACGCAGCAATTACGATATCTACGTTGGCTATCTTCCGTTGGCTCACGTGCTCGAACTGACGTGTGAATTGTGTTGCATGATCATGGGCGTGCGGGTAAGATCGCTGGGTTTTTTTTAACAAACTGAGCTTGATGAACGCGGAAGTGTGAATGTAACCGATCTAGTTTGTCTGCCTTGGATAGATTTCCCGTGTGTGTCAACTGAGTACACCATTTTTCGTTTCGCATTTGTCCAGTGCAACTGTTACGCGAGAACTCTAAAGTTAAAATATTGCCGTATAATATACATCATCAATTTACCGGTTATTTCACTTTTAATTTTCTATCCCTGTTGGTCTTTCGGGCGATGTTGACAATGGATGTACATTTCACACATACGTTCCACGTGACTATGCACTCTTCTTCAGTAGTTGCACGGATGTGCAATCGTGCAGTACTTCTGTGCTGTGCAGCTAACACTGTGCTAAATTGATTGGCCACAGGTAGTGAGCTGCATGCTGAAACAGGCTGGAGTATCACTACCATTTCCTGTTCTTTTGTCCTCCTCATATCTGTCTAGGCCTGGGCAACCTGACAGTATCTTAGCCCACGTGCAGTCTCTGACTGTGCGGCACTTTGCCTGGATCAGGCTTGTGCTTTCATACCATATATACCATACCATTCAGTAGTAGCATTTTCTCTCACCGCGCCCACAGCGATATGCTATATCTAGTCGATTTGCACCGTATGCCTGGTGTAAGCGCGGTCTCTGTTAATAGGTCAACGTCAGCACCTGCTCTTCTGTAGCGTGAAAATTACGCTTAACGTTATACCTCCTGATCGAGCTCAATGTTCTTGTCAATATTAAGAGCTTTTGTGTCTTTTTACAAGCGTTATTTTACTCTAGATGTGGCCAACTCGAAGGCCGTTTTCTCTGTGTTTACTCCCCAACGAGTGAATCTTTTGGAATACAGCTGTTCTTTATTCTGTAGGCGCCGTTGTCGCAGTATATATGTATGCATATATGTGCACAAGCATGATCCAAGCATAGTGCCGCACAGTCATAGACTGCACGTGGGCTAAGATACTGTCAGGTTGCCCAGGCCTAGACAGATATGAGAGAGGAAATAGAAATGGTAGTGAGACTCCCGCATGTTTTCCCATGCAACTCACTACCGGTAGGGAATCAACTTAGCATGTTGCTATCTGTACATCATGATTGTGCATCCGTGCAGATGCATGAAAATGCTCTGTGGTCCAGATTTACAGATCATTTTTGCGACGGATGTCTTGTATATTGGAAACATTCGTCTTCCGATCTTGTCTTGCGTTGACAATCCTGGTTTGGCTTCCATACAGTAAGGCATTTTGGTGTGCATTTGCCATATAAAAGCATTTGTCTTCAAGATCAGTTGCTGTTCTAAGGAGTTCAAACTGAACATGAACTGAACAATTGGTCTGCCCGTTCGCTTAGAAGGAGACACCCAACTTGCTCTAAATTGGATACAAAATTACAGAAAGTTCACTATCGTTCGAGCTGTAGACCATAACTTGGCCATTTTGATAGCAAGACATGCGTATCACATCAATGACCTAACTTTGACACCGCATGTTCCAAAACAGCCTCCTTTGGAAAACGATACCTGGAGAAGTAGAGGGCACTACAATATGTTTCTACTTAACTAGTAGTACAGTAGTCGCTAAGTATGTGCGTCAACAATATTATCACATTGCATGAAATGAAATGGTTGTTTTAAAACAGCATTTACCGTATATATTTTGTATGATGTTTCTTGTCGTCGTTTGCCAGATCGGTTATTCGAATCCACAAACGTTGACGGACACTTCTTCCCGCATCAAACGCGGCGCATGCAAGGGAGACATCTCTTTGTTGCGTCCTACTCTGTTTGCCAGTGTCCCCACCGTTCTTGAGCGTATTTCGAAAGCCGTGTGGGAAAAGGTCAATGCGGACGGGGAGTTCTCCAAAGCTGTGAGTTCTGTTCTTCGTTTGATTATGATTATCCTTGTGCGTGTGTGTGCATTTACGAAGTCAGGCAAACGAGTGATTATTATCGCCAATAAATTTCCATAAGCGAAGAGCCTTTCAGTATGGCGGGTCAGAAACGAAAAAAACAAGGTGTCTCCCAGCCTTGCTACCTTCGCCGGAGTAACCTTTCATCATCGGATCCGCAAAACAATCAACAGCCCTTGGGTTTGTTTGCCATTTCTAAGTTTTAATGGCGTCCTTGTCACGTCACTTGGCTTAAGCAGATGAAGGCCTTGGCAACCGAGTTTGATGTATTTGTGGTGACTAATCACTCTCTGAGAGATGTTGCACAATGGTGGTGGTCCTGAAATAAGCATCTTCTTAGAGTTGTGCTTAATCTTGTATATTATCATGTGGAATGACGAAGAAACCTTGTTATGATGCCTTGCAGTAAAAGCCGCGAGGAAGCCATCGTGCTGGCTTCCCTCTGGTAATTTACGAAACTTGATTGAATGCCTAATGCATGGGGTTGCTCGCACATGATACATTGGCCATTTATTGAGCGCTTGAGCAAAAATCACTTTTGAATCCCGTGTTTCGTTTTAACAAACCTATGTAACAGTGGATTTCAAGTATACCTTTGTTGAATCAATAGCGGTTCCCTGCGAGGTGTGGGCACCTTATTCCAGTGTGTTCGTGATTAATCGCCAAATAGCTTCCTTGCTTCTTGCATCCCATCGGTATCTTTTTGGGAGTTTATCGTTTTATGGTTGTGTGGCGTTTTAGCAGGTAAAAGAAGGACAATTGCTGCTTGTGGTCATATCACAGCTTGTGGCCCGGTATTTATCATTAACTCCCTACTGCAAGCAAGTTTGTAAAGTTCCACAGACTTGGGATCAGGCTTGTGTGTATGCGCATTCTCGATTTCTTTTGCCCTTTGTGACGTTAAATTGTGCATCCTCCCTTCGCCGCACTCTATCAAGCTGTTCAAATTCGCCTACGACTACAAATGCCGCCGGATACATGGTGGATTTCCCAGTTTTTTGGTCGACCGTCTGATTTTCCGCCGTGTACGGTCCTTGGTTGGAGGGCGAATCCGATATATCGTCAGCGGAGGTGCACCCCTGTCTGAAGACTCGCAGCTGTTCACCAACATTTGCATAGCTCCTGTTATTCAAGGGTAATTTTGTTATGATTTGCTGTATATAATTTTCATTGCTCGGTTGAGGCATGAAAATCTTAAGTGTTTCACAACCGTGTTCAATGGTGGTTTTGCTGTGCATTTCTAAGTGCATTTCTAAGATGTTTACCTCCACTTAGCTAATTCGCAAAAAAACTAAGCTGTCATTCTTATGTCGCTCTACTCGTTCACAAGCCTTGTTTGAATGCATGTTTAATTGGAGGTGTAGGTACCTTATCCCGATTTTCTATGAGTTCCCAATTCCCGCCCTTTTTCATCTCGGGACTCTATTTTATCATCAGTTAAACACTCGGTACTCGCTACCAGTATAACGCTGTCACTGATGATGATGGGTGTTCAATAAATGTAGTCTGTACATCTTCGTGCTAAAAACGTGGACAAGTATCCTCCCCATTGGTGCTTCTATTCTAGCTTGTAATCATACCGTTTCCGGACTCCCATGTATACCGCTGCGACTTACGGTAGACAGTGCTCAATCGATTCTGTCTAGTGGCCCACGTGCATTCTATGACTGTGCGGCACTTTGCCTGGATCAGGCTTGTGTTTTCATACTTACATACTCAGTCGATTGGCGGCATTTGCGGGCTGACGGCTTTATCTATATTCACCCTCCAAGTGCTCTTCCCCAGTTTAGAGATGATGAAGAGCGCATCGTCAATGTCAAGAGCTTTCATATCTCTTGTACACGCTTCTTTGTATCATACCAGTGGTCGACTTCCTGATTTCCACTCATCATAGAGTAGATCCTTTGCCAGACCTAGACAAACATAAGAAACTAAACTTCAAAATTATAATTGTAGTCAGACTCCAGCATGTTTCCGCATGGCATTCATTACCGGTGGTCCATCATTGTTGTACAGTGTTTTCGATGTGTATGAATCACAGGCCTTATCCAGGCAGATTGCTGCAGTCATAGACTGCGGTAGGCTAATATACTGTATCTGGCTACCCGGGTCTAGACAACAACAAGAAATGAAAATGGTAATGTTTCCGGTATACACCTATAGCATTATTCACCTGATTCCTTGTGCGCCTTCCATATCCTTACCGAGTCTGAAAATATCAGTGTTTGAAGAACACCTTCAACTCGTGCTGATGTTCACTATTTTACTCGCGAATGACTCGGTGGTCATGCGAATAGTTGATATCCGAGTTCTGCTGGCCGAACATCCGGGTTTTAATAACTCGTGAGAATTCTGCGGCGCATACCTTCTATCAATGACTAGCCATATCTAACCTGCGTAGTTTATTTTGGTGCGGTTGGCTCCACGGGAAGATTAGCCCGGAAGTTCGTTGCAGGTTGTTATCCAGGAACTGGCGCAGACGATGTATAGTTCTGGTTCATCTGCTCATGCCATGCCTGGAACTAACCTTCTTTTACTTGGCATAAAAAATAATTTGACTTGATCATGGGCATCTCAGCAAAATCCAGAAATTCTTTCACTTTATCTAATACAAGTGTGAAAGTCCACGGTAGTCACAAATCTTTCACTACGCACACGCACACACATCCAAACGATAAATTCCCGTATTGTGTGACTTTTTCGGTCGTTTCTCATGAAACTCTTATCCTAAAATCATGTGTCACAATTTCCGGTAATGTTTCAAAGTGTAGCATCAACCCTGGTGAAAACCACAAGCTCCATCTTTATCTTCATTCGTTTTTGCTTTTCCGTTGCAGTTACGGGTTGACCGAGACTAGCTCGGCTGGGGCTTTGATGGAGTGTGGGGACCTCCGGTGCAATCATGTTGGCGCTCCTTGCCCGTCCGTTCAAATCAAACTCCGTCCTTGGCCCGAAGGTGGATATTCACCATTGGACAAGCCCTCTCCGCGCGGGGAAATCCTGATTGCTGGCGGTCCGGTATCAAGTGGCTATTATCGTCAACCTGAATTGACAGCGCGAGATTTCTTTCAGGATGAAAATGGTGTCAGGTGGTTCTGTACAGGTATGTGTGTATGTGTGCAATTCTCGTGGCGAGCGTTGAAAATCACTTTTTGGAAGTGTAGCTTTGTAGCTTTACAATAGCACTGCCTACTAGTTTCATTTTTATCGCAACCTATCGAAAGTTGTTTAAGCATGTATGTATGTATGATGTATGAAAGCACAAGCCTGATCCAGGCAAAGTGGCGCACAGTCGAGGACTGCATGTGGTCTAAGATACTGTCAGGTTGCCCAAGCCTAGACAGATATTGGAAAGCAAAATAGCAATGGCAGTGAGACTCCAGCCTGTACTCGCATGCAGCTCACTACCGGTGGCAAATCTATTTAGCGCGGTGTTTGCTGAACAGCACAGAAGTACTGCATAGCATAGTATTGTTGAATATGTCTCCCATCCTTAAATTTATTCTGCATTGGTTTGCTGTGAGTGTAACATCGTGCTAAATTGATTCGCTCACGGTAATGAACTGCAAACACGTTAAAGTCTCACTACCATGTTCATTTTCTGTTTTTCATCGAGATTGCATAGTGGGTTGTGGGCGTTTCGTTACCAAACTAGATGGTATCATCAGCGTAACTTCCGGTAAAGCATAAGGGCCTTGAACTTTACCACTTTTATACCTCGTTCCCTTGCGTGTCTGAGGTGCTTGTCGTGTGATCATTTCGATTCTTGTGTCGCATGTTGGACAAACGATATCTCGTTGGAATCTCAACGATCGTACGACAAGCAGCCCACACACGCAACGGAACGGGGTATAAACGTGGTAAACTTCAAGGCCCTTATGCTTCGCGAGAAGTTAGGCTGATGATGCCATCTAGTTTGATGACGAAACGTCCGCAGCCCACTATGCAAACTTGGTGAACACCCAAAAATGAACATCCAATACGTGACCTACAAGTATTTTCTTCCATCTCACAACAGTTTCTATTTCCTTCTCATGCCTGTCTAGGCCTAGGCCAGCTGATATTATCTCATCCCACGCGCAGTCTGTAACTGTGTGTCACGTTGCCTTGATCAGCCTTCTTCTTTCATACATACATACACACGTGTCTCTCTACCGCTAGCAACGCTTGCTGGTGCAGATGTACGGTCGTTCTGATTCATACTTTATTTGCAGCTGAATTGAACTTTCAACAAACTGCATGCTGGGTGTGCAGTCAAACCGTGGAATGAGTTTTTGTTAGGCTTCATGGCCCACAGAGCCACTGCTTATCTTTCACCATAGTGTAGCACGCAGCGATGCTCGCGATACGCCATTTTTATCATTGAACAGAATACTAATTTGTCGCTGTGATGTGCCGCCATCACTTAGTATCTTCCATTTGACACTTCAATATTGGAAAATTCGTGGTCAGCCACATTTTCCCGGGCCCGTCTATGAATACTGCGTAGTATGTATTACTTGGCACTCCGCAATCTGGTCGCAACACACTGGTTTGGCATCCGGGCGTCCCGGTATCCTAGGGTTCCTGCTTTCGTAAGCACATCAGTCGTTTCGTCAAGGATCATACTGGCATTAACCTTTTGCCTCGTTTTTCTTCGTTAGTTGCTACTTACTTTTATGCGACTATCTCCTCCTGGAGGATGAGTCAGCTTCAATGAAGAGTCTTGGGAATTTGGGTACAAAGTGGCGTCCCCAGCACCACTCGGCGTTTGTTCGAGTCAGCGTATTTAGCCTGCATGGCAGCATGGAGTAGGGAGATAGAGGTGGTGTGCACCAACTAACCGTCTACGAGACTCTGCTCCAAGTGTTTCCTCAGGGTTTTCTTCCGAAGCCTTTCCCGCGATAGGGTATCCCGCAAGGCAGCGGAGGTTTAAAATCAGGGTTTTGCTTTCCTTAGGTGAAATGCCCTCCCAGACTAACGAACTCCATCTGCCCGAAGCAAACTGGTTTTCAGGCGCCAGTCAATCGCCCCTTCACCTGTTGGTAAAAGCAGTTCCGCCGGGCTCGGGTAGCCACTAGTGCAGGCCAGAAGCTGAACTTGGTTGTCAGAGGCTGTTTGAGACCCGCGCCATATGGAAGCATTTTATAAACAGTGGGAGATTTTCCCCACTGCTACCCCCGCCTTTTTGAAACATTTGCTACTTACAGTTAGTGTAACTGGTCCACCTTACACATGTGCGATAGAGACCTGCGTACTCATGCACTCTGCGAGGCATCTTGTTTTTTTATTTAAATGCAAAGAAGGCGTTTACGGTTGACATGGGTAACGTCGCACCTTCCTTTTCGCTATTAATCTCGTGACAGCTGATAAATTTTTGTAGCAAAGTTGTCATGGTTGTATGACAGTTAGACATTCAGTACTTTCTACCGATAAATCGTAGGATTATCTCAATCTGTTTCCAATTTTCAGGTGATATTGGTCTAATGCACACAGACGGCTCTCTCTCAATTATTGACCGGAAAAAGGATTTGGTCAAACTGCAAACTGGCGAGTACGTGTCTCTGAGCAAAGTTGAACTGGCTCTCTGCCAATCTGCCTACGTGGAACAAGTCTGTGTGTACGCCGATCCGATTCAACAGTACACCCTCTGTTTCGTCTCTCCCAAGTACACAACGCTGATGGATTTGGCGTCGAAATTGAATCTCATGCACCTGGTCGAAGAGGCGAGAGCGAAACTGGAACAAGAGAGCTTGAACAATTCACACCTGGTTCAACACGCCGAATTGGCTAGTTTATGCAATTCACCTCAGGTTAGCCTTTTGACTCTTGCTCGTTATCACGTGCTTGTCATGCCATGCGAACGTGACCGGTGGCGTGACACATTTTCAAGGCCACGCGAGCACGCGAATGAACCAATCACGTTTAAGGTTCATGCGTACCCGGTATCGCTCGCTTTTTGCGAGCGGTCGGTGCAGCCAGCGCAAAGGAAAGCCAATCGGTTAAACGTTTGTTACGTTGACAAAGATCAAGTGCTAGTAAAATCCGATTTCTTAAAGAACCAAGAGTACATTAGGCTTCATATTTCATTGTTTACTGTAACCATTGCTGTAACCATTTTTGATCGTAATTGACAATCAAGGAAACATCTCAAGTTGAGTGACGCGCAAAGTCAGAACCCATCGAGGATTTGTCAACAAAAGCGGTACTGTATTGAGGCAATCAAATATAGTAAAAACATACCTCAATCAGTGGGTTAAATCCAGGTCAATGTCAAAAACAATATCGAGTACGTACACGAGTCAAAATGAAATCAAATTTCGAACGTCCCACGCGATTAAGATTATGACGAATTGCGCGCAGCAAATCAAGGTCAAAAAAGCAAAAGGGATAGGATAGGACAGGCCAGAAAACTAGTGTGGAAAAATGTTATCGATGGAACAGGAAGAAACAACAACCATCGTAGAAATCGTTTATCAACCTTGATAAATTAGGACAGCCAGGGAATTCGTCGTGCATCGCTTTCCGTGATTCAAATCGCATGTCCAAACACAATTTTAGTGCACTTTTATTGGTTGAACGAAAAAACAAGCGTGACTTCTGTGGGTACTATGTACAGTTTTGTCGGGTCTAAAGGTTGTCATAGCCGGGGTGGCAGTGGGGATAAACTCCCACTGTTTATAAAATGCTCCCATAAAGCGCGCGTCTCAAATAGCCTTTGACAACCAAGTCCAGCTTCTGGACTGCACGAGTGGCTCCCCGAGCCCGGCGGAACTGCTTCTACCAACAGGAGAAGGGGCGAGGGCGAGTGACTGGCGCCTAAAAACCATTTTGCTTCGGGTATATGTAGCTCGTTAGCTTGGGGGTCATTTCATCTAGTGGAAGGAAAACCCTGATTTTAAATCTCCGCTGCCTTGTGGGAAAGGCTTCGGGAGAAAACCCTGAGGAAAAACCTGGAACAGAGTCTGGTAGACGGTTAGTTGGTGCACACCACCTCTTTCTGGTAACTCCTTGCTGCTTTACAGGTCGCACTTGGTTGTGCAAAAGCTAGAGAAGCTAACTCGAACAAACGCCGAGTGGTGCTCTGGACGCCACTTTGTACCCAAATTCCCAAAAATCTACATTGAAGCCGACTCATCTTCCAGGCGGAGATAGTCACACACGCAAGTAACATTAGATGAGTTCAAGGAATGCGCAAAATGGTTGAAAAAGCGTTGGTTTTGAAACCATGGCTTCGTAGAACGAGTCGCGCTATTAACAACAGAATCACTTGTGATCCACAACAAACCGGTCTTTCATTAGCTCTATCTGAATGCAATCATGCAGTATTTCGGTGCTGTTCAGCTAAAACCTTGATAAAATACTTGCTGCCGGTATTGAACTGCATGTGGAAATACGCTGGAGTTTCACTGTCATTTTTATTTTCATTCTTTATCTGCCTAGTTCTTGGCAACCTGAGTGCTTTAGCCCACGTGCACTCTAAGACTGTGATGCTTGTGATTTCATCTGTTCACCCGGTTGACTTTGTTATTCTCTTTTTGTGCACCGTGGTTCGTTGTATCATAGTGGCAGTGATTCTTTTACTATTCATTCACTGTTTCAATGCTTGCTAGACCTAATCTTGTTGTCTCCATTGGATGATTACAGACGGTGAAAAACCGGTGGTGTAATGTAGTTTCGGTGTAATTTACAATAAGGCTGTTTGTTTGGTGTTGTTGGCTTCCGGTCAAATTCAGCCGTGAGTTTATGATTCCTTTTCCTGCATACCATCGCTCGCAGCGATATATATAACCCAGCACACTTTGCACAGAGTCTGTAAGATCTCATTTCGGCAACCAACGTGAGCGTATGCTCTCTACCAGACTAGGACGCTTGATCTCGTTCTTCCCACGACATTATGTCAGCCTTCATGCCTTGCTTACAAATAAAGTTCGACTTTATTGTTTGATTCTTTTTCTGACCAAGAATCATGCTACTATTCTGTCCCCGGATTCTGTATGTATGCATGTATGAAAGCACAAGCCTGATCCAGGCAAAGTGCCGCACAGTCAGAGACTGCACGTGAGTCAGGTTGCCCTGGCCTAGACAGAAATGAGGGGGAATAGAAATGGTAGTGAGACTCCAGCGTCTTTCAACATGCAACTCACTACCGTTGGCCAATCAATTTAGCACCATGTTAACGCATAGCACATAAATGCTGCACGATTGCACATCCGTACGGTACGTTCGACCCTACTCTCAATACACCATATAATTTCCCGATGCCTATTGAACAGTTCATACGTCCATTTCAGATCCAGTTGGCATTTTATGGCCGATTACTTTCCCGTTTACATGATTCACCAGTTTCCCGAGCATTTAGTCCTCTGGAATCTAGAGGAATCCTCGGTACAGTTGAGGCGATTGCTTGTTAACAATAGTTCGAATGGTTATTGATTCGATTGACCTTATCAATCGGTTTTGCTAGTTCACTCACTCTTATTGGCTATGGTTTACTTCGATTATCAATTTTTTGTTTTGCTTTGTTGTTTCGTGGAGAGAATACCGGGTGCACGATAAACTGTTAGGTCACGATCAATGTAAAAGTGCCAGTCGAGATAGAACAAAGAAAAACGCTGGTAGAATATCTGAGTGCTATTGCAGGTTGCATTCTATTCGGTTTCATTTCATTGTTAGTTGCACATCGGCATAGCTTTTCTTCGGTATACTCACATTGTGTGAAGCATCATTTATTGCAGTTACGCTTGTTATTCATTCAGGTTTGAGACCCCGCTATCAGATTCCATTATGGCCTGTTACCCTCGATGACAAGGATCATCACTGGCGGTCTTGCAGTATGCGTCTTCTTGGGTGAGGGTTGGTGTTGTTTTGCGCCTGTTACGTGGAATGAGGAATAGGGCCTCTTACGACGATGACATCCGCAAGGAAGCTGTTTTGCTGATGTTGCCATATGCATTCACGCTACTTAGTGGCTGTTTGCGTGGATGTGCAAACGTGCAGCTAGCATGGTGCTAAATTGATTTCTAACTGGTAGTGTGCTGCATGCGGAAACATGCGTGGATGCCACTCTCCTTTCTGTTCTGTCCCGGAAACTTGACAGTATCTTAGCCCGTGTGCTGCACTTTGACTCGATCTGGACTTGTGATTTCATATATACACGTTTGCACCTCAACCCAGTTTTGCACTCATTTCTTGTAGACACGTGTAGTTTCTTAACTGCCTTCCATTCTCTTTTTCTTTCGCCACGGCTCTGTGGCAGTAATGCTGTTTGGGCCATGATGATAATGACTACGCAGCACTAATTCCACTCTCATCTACGTGATATTTTTGCAGATTCGTGATTATATATTCAAAGATCTTCAGCGCGTTGCTCGCGAGAAACGCCTAGCCACCTTCGAAATTCCACAGAAGCTCCATTTGGATCCGATCTCATGGACTCCGGACACCGGCCTGGTCACCGATGCCCTGAAATTGAAACGCTTCAATTTGCAAGCTCGCTTTCAACGTGAAATCGATCAAATGTACGGCAAGGCTAACAAAACTTGATATAACACACGTTCTCTATTGTATGCTACCCTGCCCCACAGGGTAATAGACTGTTTTCGATTGCGTTCTCAACTTCACTACATTTTCTCGCTCACTTCTCCCATCTCAGTCCGTTTTCTTTATTTTAGTCTATGTGATGTAATATTTTGATTCCCACAAGTTCTTCATCTTTACTCTGCCCTGGAATATTGCTGGTTTGTTCACCCTTGGTGGTCCATTGTTTCTCATCATTGTTGTTTGTGTGTCTCTGATTCCATGTATGTATTTCTGTCTTACCTCCCATGGCAATGTTGTTGCCGCTGCTATTTTGTACGGTCACATTTACTACCCCATTGGATTTTTGTTACAACGTGCTCGCATTTTCTTTCCATTCAATGCCTGACTAGAATGGGAAGCCATCTGTTCTTGTGTTCGGTTTTCCATCCATGTCATCTTGATTGGGGAAAGGAAAACCTCGGACAGTCTGTGGATGAAGGACGCTGATGTTCTTCCTTCACTAGGGTTGAATTTCATCGGTAACTGAATGTACATCGATGTTGCATTCACTAGCTTATTTACTTTACTTTTGTGCGACTATCTCCTCCTGGAGGGTGAAGATTCTTGGGAATTCGGGTACAAAGCGGCGTCCCCAGCACCACTCAGCGTTTGTTCGAGTCAGCTTCTCTAGCCTTTGAACAACCAAGTGCAACCTGCAAGACAGAAGGGAGTTGCCAGAAAGAGGTGGTGTGCACCAACTAGCGTTAGTTAATAGTTAGGGGAAGATTTCATAAGCGTCAACTGATTAAGTGGAGTTGATGCGTGCAACTGTACTCGCGTTAAGTGCACGTAAACCTGGAAAAGATGGCTGCCTGTGCTCTTGCCGTTACACTTTGCGACAGATATTGGCTCACACCAAATCGATATCCATCGATTGAATTCGTATTGTCTTGAACAATTAATTTAATGTAGGAGTTATACTACTTAGAGAAGTAGAGGTAATTTCCTTCAAGGGTCTCCGAGCCTGTTGTCGCATTGGTTTTACCCACATGACAATTGAATGAGAGAGTTTCGCATCTACCGGTGATTCGTGAACCTTGTGCCAGATAATGTTCAGATTGGAGCCCACTATCCTAGCTGTTTGAGTGGTAACTGTAGCTTTCCGTTTATTCGTCTTTGGGGCAGTGTCTTGATGCGACAAGTCACCTCCGCCACGTCATGATCTCGGCATTGAGTTTTGTTGATTTTTATCGGGAGAACGCTTGCCGTTCAAAAACTCAGCACATTCTCAGAACTCGAGTAGCCGAGCTTACTGAAATGGCCAGACGAAAAATCTTTTCGGCAGGCTTGCCAAGATATACTTATGCATTCGTGTGTAAAATGCGGTATATATGCATCAGCAAATCTGATTGTGTGGTGTTTACAGAATTCTAAACTATCGCATTTCAATGGATCCTCTATAAGAGTTCGGACCATCACATCTGTTATGCATAGAGGTTGGTAAACGTGGAATGAAACTAGTGACCGCTGATTCACTCGACCACCTGGCTTTCCGTTCCCTTACTTCGGAAGCAGCATAAAGCAATGGCTTCATGTGAACGGTACTAATCTCAGTGTTCCTCAGCACAAAGCTATGATTTCACCCACTTGATAAGGTGCTAGTCTGTCGGTTATTTTTTAAACTATTACTGGTACCCATTTTTCAGCCATATATGTTGGGAATCCGGGCTAAATATTTTTCCTGTAATGTGCAACCGCGATGGAATTCCAATCTAGACTGTCCAATTGAAATTCGAGCATCATATCATCCTTGTCACCGCATCACCATGAAAACTGTAGTCAACAGTGTAGGCAATTGGGGAAACGATTTTCAACCTTCTATTAAACTAGAAAGTGGTTGCTAGGTGAAAATAAAATACATAAGGCCAAAATTACATAATAATGGCACAGCCAAACTTGTGGAGATCTATCTACACAGTCGATTCAAGTCAAGCGATCGAATTGTTTCAATCATTCATTTAAGAATGCCCGCATTCCCCTACATACTTCAAATCAACTGATCATAATTACTTAGCTACATAACTTGTCTCCGTTTCGATCTTAAACTGTCTAGTGAATAGACGAACAATGTGCCTATGAACTTGCCTCCTGGATCAAACCTAATCATTGTCTGATGAATGCCAGCGCTTGCACTTTAGACTGGCATCACGTGACAATACAATCGTGCAAATGAGTATGTCCATTGTGGTCATGGACATGCTTAGGGGCTAGCTGGTTTATGCAGTCAGTATTGCAGCAAGGCAGTGAGAAACTGTTGAAAACTTAGTCTGACATCACTGCACTTTGATGAATTGGAAATCAGGTCCAAGAACAAGTTTTATTCCCATTCTGGTATGCATGAAGTCACACGCCTGAAGTCAGCCAAAGTGCACACAGTCAATAAATTCCCGTGACCTGAGATACTGAGGTCGCCCAGACCAAGAAAGATACAGGAAAGTGCCCGCGGCTAATGTTTAATTGCAACACTGCATGATAAAAATCATAATTACGCCATAGGTTTGATCTCAACAGAATCCTCATGAGCAAAATACATCGAGGCAACCGGGATGAATGACAGGAGATTGGTTGTTGTTGGCCTCCGGTCGTTGTCCACAAACGCATGATGGTGTCATGCTCCGCAGCATTTTGAATGACTAAACAGTCCGATTCGGATGTGACAATCTCTCCCGCAATGCTCACAGCGATACTCAGTTCTCGGTCTATCGGCGTCAGTTGCACGCCGGCGGTGTGATCTGCGTTCAGCACACAAGAGCTCTATCTGCTCATCCCCAGCTTGGACATGACGCTTGAGTGGAGACTATCTGGAAAGAAATATGATGTGTTCCGATTGATTATTTAATTATCATTGACATTTTGCCTACGATAATTATTCGCGACACAAATATCACATGGACAATGAACTTGCTATCTCAAATATGACACTTCTTCGCCGTGTGGCATTGGAGGTGGCGTTGCCTTGTATTGCCACAAGCGACTAAAGATATTTTTGAAGATACTGATCTTTCACTCACTGACACGCCGTGGTGCCCACTTGACCTAGCATCTGGTGACAACTATACAATCGGTGTCATATACCGCTCACCAACCGACCGCAGAACACAACGATATGCTAGTTGAAAGACTTCAGAGCCTCAACACTCGACAGCACGCTCAAATGCTAATCATCGGGACTTCAACCTTCCGCGGCCATACTCAAGAGGCCAGCATCCAACGAACTCACTGGACCACAAACTTCGCGAAGTATTCGACTTAGTACCTTTATACAACCACATCTTCGACCATACACGATTGAAAGGAACAGATCGGCCATCTATTCTATGAACGCATCAGCTATCGAATCAAGCGCTTACAAAGCTCCACCGGGGCGGAGTGACCGTGTCGTACTGGTGTTTTATTATGACTAGTGCTTTGAGACAGGGACGAAATGAAGGTCATCCAAAAAGTCGACTTTTGGAAGCTCAGAGAACTCTGTGAACTAAACGAGGTCCAACTTGATTTCAGTGACACAAATACACATTACAACTCATTGTTTAACTACCTTCAGATAAAAATCCAATCAAACTCGATTTATTCCCAGCAAAGCTGTCCGCATCTTCCGATGCTCTGTTCGCATTTAAACAAGAAAATAGATTTCACTGTGATTCATTGTGATCTTGCTACTCCCACAAATTTGGTGTCAATTTTGCCGAATACGGAACAGAGTGACTACCTTCGTTCGAATAGAATATAATCCAAAAATACTGCGCAAAATTGTGAATGAAAGAACACAATTGAAACCAGGTGTTTTTCCGCTCATTACAGAACAAGGAATGACTGTTACAGTTCTAGAGACAACGGATGCTCTTGCGAGCTTTTACTCTCAAGTGTTCTGTCCGAAACGGCAATTATTGCATCATAGTTTATCAAACTCAGTAGAACCTCTATTTGAACCAATAATTGACCAAGTCATTGTCGAACGACACCTACGGCTATTAAATATTAGTATTCTTGTTGGCGTTTCTGTAGCTAGAAGATTTTTCACAAGGTGGGGTAGCTAACCTCACGATTAACCCTCCTCCTTTTGCAGCCGGGCTTCGGACCGTCCTTGGCGGATTTAGTGATGTGATACTAGCAAACAAAATTAAACATAATACAAATCAACCTCAAATCATTTATTAAAATGCAACACAGCATACACGCAGCCACTTGACGACACTACAAATTTCTCATTCCCGTATTAGCTGTTACCTATGGTTTATTCTGAGAGTTTCTGTTTCCTTTGGAGTGCCTCCCCGCTCCCAGCGTCGAACTATTCATTCGAGTTTTTAACACATATTTGTTGCGTAACCATTAAACGACACCTGCGTATTAACTCATAGACTATACGTAACAATACACGAAAACTTGTTTTTCGTGAACGAATGCTCACCATGCTGTGGAAATTGTGAAGTTGTGTTTTTCTTGGCCATAAATTCTTGAATCTTAAATAAGATCTTGCCGTACATCATTACATCATTCAGTTCAACAGGACGATCACTCAACCGGCACTTGCAATGCAATTGGGTTACGTATATGAACCAATGCGAAAACCTCACGAGAATGGAAACGGTAATCAAACATGTCTATCAAGATTGCTGATCGACTGTGGGTGCTTCGTATTTTAACTGGTTTTATGGCAGCGTCCGATCTTCCAATCCCGGGCCAGCTGACAATTTCATAGTTTGTGTTACTTCCAAAGTTTCAGTAGGGCGTTTGAAGGATTTAAGGATTCACAGATTTATTGATTAAAAAAGTTAATACTTTGTAACGCCACATGATTACGATATCAATGAAAATGTAAAAAAACACTATAGTATACAACGAGTAGAGTATATTAGGTGTAAGGCACACGAATGATGTTCGTTTGCATATATAATCCCAATTTCGCTTTAAATATCGCCAAGCAAGGAGAGTCCACCACATTTTAGGATAGGGAATTCCAAAAATGGCGCCGACAATCAATACGGTAATTTGGAACGTGACGGGATTATGTATGTCCACAAGTCACTTTCTCATCACACACCAAGTAAATGGCGTAGTTGATATCCTTCGGTAAAATTATGTTTATTGTTACTGTCAGTCTCGAGTTTATAATTTCGGTGATAAGCTAGGATACCGCCGTCTGTAAACAAACAATGCCCTATTTGCTTGCATTTCCACCCCACACCCCACGATCGATTTCGTGCTGTTTGCATTCATGATGTAGGGACAGTAGGATCAGGATCTGCATGCCTTGAAACAGTGCAAGAAATGTGAACAAGTGGCGCTTGCAAGCCACTGTTGGTTAAGGTACCTAGGACTCTGAAAGGCATTCATCTCGACAGCGCTATGCCATCTGACCAAACAAAATATCAAATAAACATTTTTATCGGACTGAACAGTGAAGACAGATTTATCGATAATCAGATATTAACTGAACAACCTGACAGTATCTTAACCCACGTTCAGTCTCTGACGATGCAGCACGTTGCCTGAATCAGCCTCATGCATACATACATACATACATACATACATACATACATACATACATACATACATACATACATACATACACACATACATACATACATACATGCATACATACATACATGTTAGTGTCGTTAATTTCTATTATGTATGAGTGTACTATTAAAAAACAGGTTAGTAAGTGATCGATTGGAATATGTTTGGTTAGTAAGTGTTAGTAAGTGCTATCAATTTCACTCAGTAGTTATTCAATACTTTTCAGAATACGATTAAAGAAACGAACCTGTCATCAGTGGTGGTGGTGGTGGTACATAGTAGTCAGATGAACAAAAGTAATGAACGGATGAGATGGTCAGATGCGTGTTTATTAACCCATTCGGTCTGCCAAAATACAAACACTGCGAGCTTATGTGAATTATTCCTTCAACCAGAACGTAGAAGACTTTCAACTCTTTCGTAGAATGTATGTGTCAGTGCAACAAAAGCAAAATTATTTTTGACTAGTTTGGTGGGACATCATTCATAAATATGACAATTAAAACTAAGCAATGTACTGCCACGTTCGTGGAATTTCAATCTCCACAAATATTCGCACGTTAAGCTGTCTGCCTTATGGTGATGCGTGTCGCTTTGACACTTGTTGCGTCATTTGTGAATGACGAGGTTCGACACGGTTCTTGATGTGACGAATCACTTCATGTGCAAGGCACATTAGAGGTGTTCTCGCATTCTATGGTGAGACAGCTGTATACAGGTTATGATGTTGGGACCAATTGCTATTGATTCCCGTAGCACTTGCAGTAAGGTTTCCTTTAATTGGTTAGGCACGGCGTACAAAAATGCTTCATCATTCTCCCTGTAAACACCAACAACTATTCATCAAAGAGCCGGCAAGTCCAACCGCGAGTTGCATAGGAGACAAGTGTAAGTGTATCGGACCATTGTCTCTACACATTTATTATTGTACACTTCTATTTACTCTATCTTTCGCTAACATGCGATTCAAAAGTCTATCTGCATCACGTATACATTGATCGATCTTCGCCGCCCGGCCCGTGACATCGACCACTTTTAAAAAAATCAAATGACGCGAAGCCACTATCAACATGATATGGAAAACAATAACATCACGAAGCAGTGAATAACAGTACTGCCCTTTTCTCCATTTCTATTTCTCCTTTATCTTGAAACTTGATTGTACAGCACAACGCCGTCACTCCAGAAAAGATAAGATTCGGAATACGAGCGTTGTTCTTTGAGCCAAGAGGGTTCAAAAGACAAAGCCCTCACTAGAACGCAGTCGTCAGAAAACACCACTAGGGCCTAACCAAAGAAGTTTGAATTCCGCGACTTTAAAACACCATCAACTGCTTAGACTACAATAACAACTATTCGGTGAGGCTGATAAGCATCTGTTATCACACAGTGTTTTCCAACTAGAAGGTGCAAGAAAGCATTATATGGGGTGCGATATGCTTTATTTCAGTTTTTGTCTCGTATGAATTGTTGTCATTCTCTGTTGATTCATTAGCAAATTTTCAGTGTTCTGTTTAGTGGTCATTTCTCTTGTGTATCTAATAAACAGTTCTTATACTAATATATTTTACTTATAGATCGCTACCTTCGTTCAAATTAACTCTCAAGCAATTGGCCTGTGTGGTAGTTTGTACGGCCATGCATTCATGCTTTTATTAGGATGCACTTCAAAGCTGCACACTTGAACAACGCCATCAACACGACGGCTAACGTACCGAGTTCGAAACCTCTAATTTTCGGACGACACATTAAAATTTTCCCACAAGTTGCTCGTCATTCCATCTACAAGGTTCTACATTATCCAGGGGTCGAACAATGAGACAATAATTTCCGTTGCAAGAATCAATCAATCAATGTCTCCTATCCAGGTCAACTTGTAAAACATGATGACACGATGTGACTAGCTCTCGCTTCCAAAACCCAAAGTACGGCTTGAGTAATGCGAGACTTTCCACTGGCTTCCAAACGAGAAGGCATGACGACTCAGACGCAAGTACGCTGATTTCACTAACGTTTTAAGTAAAAACGGCAATTGTGGATAGCCGTCGAGAAGAGGCGGTTGTCTTAAAATCGCTAAAATGTGTGGAACTCGTCTCTACCAATCTTCGAGTGAACCGACGCGAACTTATCCGCATTAAACTTGAACGAAGTAAACTTATTTTTACATAATTTATTATGGATAGCACTGCAAAGTTCTTTTTCGAGAACTTGCGAACAATGACTATCTACCGTGCGGACACAATTTTGTGCTCTGATATTTTTCGACAAAACTCGTCACTCGCTGATTCTATCTAGATATTCTTACACCATTCAATCCCCCTTGACGATATATCTTAGACTCTATGATTTTGGTGCCCTGTGATCAATATTTCGGAAGTGCCCATTTCCTGGCTCACAGTGGAAAATTTGTGAGGCGTACGAATATATTTTTCGCTGATTTGACTTACTCAAGACCGTTATAATTCGGAAAATCTTCTGTTACACCCTCCCGGCCGTGTTTCTGTTTTGTGAGAGCAAATTTACAGTCATAACGACTGGTAATTTGCTTCTAACACTTCGATACGTCCTTATCGGCTAATCGATCGATACGTGCCTAGCTGTTTTCGTGTGTGCTATCTGAACCCACATTCAACAATCAAATGACCTTGACCTCAGCTGTTGTTTGATGTCCGGACCAAAGAAAATTAAGAGTGATTTGTGTAAAATTTGAAAAACGCGATTAAGTGCGAAATCAAAAATAGTTATGTATTATATTTGCTCAACGAAGATGCAAAATAGTTGCGATAAAAGTATAGTGTTGCTCATATCCCCCACTTACACGCCAAAACCGGCTTCTGGCTGGTTGCTGTCATGAGTTGGAGACAGTAAGATTGCGATAAAGTTTGACTCAAGAGGCAGTTTTGTTTATTAATAACGCTAAACCTCCTGGCGTATTTTATGTGTGCAGTGTCTGTCAAACAAAGCAAAAAAGATACCGAGTCTGGTGTTAGCACAGTCAGCCAACCTAGAAGATCGGATGGAATATTAAAAAAGTATTTTCGAAAATTCTTGGAAACACTGAAGTCAATAGTGAATGCCCAAAATAATTCACTTAATAGTTGAATCAACCTAAATCCAACTATCCATCTCGTACTGCCACAAGAGGCCCTGCTATGAAAAGAGAATTCGCGTGAGGCTGGACAGACAGGTAATGCAAACGCTAGCTGCGACTCGGACGCGAAGCAGATTGAAAAGTTTACGAAGCGTCTACTGACTGCCCATCAGCAGATTTCTGCTATCCCCCAAAATAATATTAAAGTAGATGAACCCAAGTGTGGTCTAAACTAATGTGCTGGAGTCAGCAGGGACACTATTCTCAAGTAGACGAAGCGACTACATTGAGCAATGGTACCCGTTGCGCTCAATGATTGGTGTGAGCACTGCACTGCCTGATTTGATAACCCGCCTAAGTTGGCACTTCAATTCTCCTCATCATGAGAAACCGCGTTCATTGAGGATAAATCTTTTTTTGTCATATCTGTCTAGGCCTGGGCAACCTGACAGTATCTCAGAATACGTACAGTCTCTGACTGTGCGGCACTTTGCCTGGATCAGGCTTATGCTTTCACATCAATCTTAACAGTAGGAAATTGATGGAAGACGTTCTTCTAAACTCATATTTTCTGCCTGCATGTCCACAGACTAAATGTCGCCTACACGCTGATATTCCATAGTGGCAGAGAAAAGTGCTTTTGATAATCTGACTAACGTAGCGTGGTTCGTTTTAGTGTTCACGAAAACATTAGCACTGTTCGGGGTGTGAAATACAACATAATGATTACAAACAGTTATTCGACATTGCTAAGAGCATCAGAGCTCACGATTCAATCGTGGTGGACACGTTTAGAATACATCGGTCACCAAACTACAAAGATGACGGACCGAAACCTCTAAAAATAATATTTTTAACGAGAGGTATGTTGGGCTCAATCAGAGCCACCAGGAAAGAAAATCACACAAATCTCCAGACGGATGTCAGAATGAGTGACCCCAAACTTTGTACGCCGAAATCGCCACAGCCTCTACAATCTGGCAAGATTCGGACTAGAAACATGGTGGTTCATTCAAAATCGACCAATATCCGACTCTCGATGGATCGGACAAATAGACAAGCTTTCCGCTCCATCACTGTACACCAGTGGTTCCCGAACTATGTAATGCCCCGCACCCCTAAAATATTTTGATATGCTCTCACACCCCTCATAGTACATGTAATGATTTTCGCCATTTCCAATACGCGGCTTTATCACCTCTTCTGAAATTGCATGGGATTTCTTGGACTTGGCCATGTGGTATGAAGCCATCTTTAGTGGTTTGTCGGCAGATGAGACCTAATTTTGGAAGGTTTCCTTGCTAATCAAAACATTATAAACATCAAAACCTGCTCCACCATGCTTGTTGTTAAAGTTTTTTTAACTTACATGACTTTCAATTTGCGTTTGAAAAGTCAACATTGCAATGTTGGTATTGAGGTTTTGCAGATATTCAGTTATTTTAATGCAAATAACTGAGACGTGTTCCCAAACACACATGAGCGATGGCGAGATCTGTATTCCCAACATGACCCTGTTTTCAAGAGACCGCTCAAGGGTAGGTGCTGGAGTAGCTGTTTAACTCCTCGAAATTTAATACAGTACGCTAGTTACAGACACTGGTCTCGATCTATTCGTTCCTAGATTTTTTCATAAATGACATGCGGGTAAAAAGCTATGCTTTACAAGACCTACAAAAATGTGCATGGGGTCGGATGGTAAAAAATATCAAAATACTGTTGCATCGTTGGTGTAGTTTACCGTTCACAACCCTAATCGGATGATTACAACGAAAAACACTTGAAAGCAATGCAGTACTTTGGAAAACGGCGCAATTCGCAATTATTGATTATGGGAGACTTTAATCTGCCTTAAATACATAGTAGGGTAGACCATCCACCACAATCACTAGACTACAAATTTCGCGAACTGTTCGATCAAGACCCTCTGTATAATCATGTTTCGAAAATACTCAACAAAGACATTTTCAACATAAATCTATGCTTGGCCTATTCGTAACCTCCGAATCCACGGCTGCGGAAGATTCAGTATCACTCTGCGTTGGGTCAAAGCGACCACCTCGTCCGGCACTTTCAATGTGTACAAAGCTAGTAAAATTCGAATGCAAACAAATCAAAATAAAAAGTGGATTACTTTGTCTTGATGAAAACAATGAGGGATTTCGTTGCTCATAATAAAAGTTTCAATGATCCGGGCTTGCATTGCACAACCCTGGCAGATTGCATTACCAGCAAGATACATTTAAATTTTACCTATGTTTCGAAACATAAGAGCAAAGATCCCCATTTCAGAATTGAAAACGAAATTTGGCATAGGCTATTCATAGGATCGCCAGAATAGAATCGAGCTGGACACACCTTTGTGAATTGCGGAATCAAGTTGCAACTCTAATACGGAAGGATAGATAATATCACCAGCTTTAGTTGGTAGTAAGAATACAGAGAAACCCCAAACTGTTTTATCAAACCATCAACAACATGACGAAGCTGAAACCCGGTGTTTTTCAAATCATGACAGATAACCGACTAATTGCTTCTGTCCGGAAAACTGCTAGCGCTCCGGCTCACTAGTTTTCAACTTAAACAATGCATTGATACCATCGAAATCGCTAACACAAATTGTGTCGGAGACTATAAGCAATATTTGTGTTAATTTTGAAATAATTTAATTCAAGTTTAATGGTCTCTAAACCATATAGCTTTACAAAAACAGAATAATATGGGAACTACGAATAATATGACAAGCAAAAACTGGATTTGGTTGCTTACTGAGCAGTTCAAGAATCAGGTAAAATCCAAAGGGCAGAAATTGTTTTCGATTAGTGGGATGACACATGTGAATCCATGGGGTCAAGATGTATAGCTTTCTTCGATGCACGGGTTAAGGGTAAAACGGCATCAAGATTTCTTTTTAACATCTATTGATTTGGTGAGTTTACAACATAAAGCAATACAGGGGAGATAAACACGTATATTAGTTTTGAGGCTGATCCCGCAGGTTGCATTTCATAAGTCCCCAGGAGCCGACGTAATCACACCTGCAATCCTACTTACTAACTACTTTTTTGCGGGTTCATTGATGTCTCAAATCACACCAGACCATCGTCGATGGGTGGCGAGAACGTGGCAGATTTTGATCCAGTCTCGTTCCCACCTGCGAACGCCGTAGACGATGCGCACTCCCAGAACGTCAACATCCTCCTTTACAGTTGACAGCCAGGTAATCACTTGAACAACTTGTCTTCGACGCCTGGTACGAATGGGTTTGCAGTCGAGGACGAGTTTCGTGAGAGTTGAGTCTGACTTTCGGAGGAAGTAATCGTTGCATCGCGTCCGAACGGCTGCGTTAGATACTCGGCTAGTAATTCGGAGGCCCAAGATTACATTAAGGCACCAGTAATGAAACACTTCTATAGATCTTACATCCTGTTATTTGATTGCATCCATAAAGCAATATAGGGCGGATCGCTGCTTGATAAACACGTATTTTATTTTTGAGGGTGATCCCAAGCCTACGCCAAAGGGTGCATTTCAACCGCAAAATTGAATTGCGCACCCAATCAACCCTTAACTTCACTTCAGTTTTCGGCTAACCATTATGCTACATACAGGAACCGAGGTATTTGAAGACAGGAATATACTCGATTGGACAGCCATTGACGTTCAGCTGCTGAACGCCCGGTGCAATGATATAAAAAAGGTCCTAGATTTTGCTGCGTTTATCTCGAGGATGACTTTGGCAGCAGCGTTACTAATGTGGTCTAAAAGCCTTTGTAGCATTTCAGCATCTTCACCAAAACAGCTACATCATCAGCGTAGTCGAGATTGGAGATCCAGAGATCTGTTGAAGCTTGAACCGTTAATGCCTGGTTCATAATCCAGTCGACGACATAGTTGAACAGTAACGGCGATAACGAAAAACTTGCCTAACACCTGTGTGCAAATTAAATTCGCGAGTTTCTTCAGTGTAGACGCGAACCCGAGCCCTCGTGGAGCGTCGCAAAGAGTTTAGCCGCAGTATCAATTAGACTTATTATAAATAGTCGGAGCACAGATTTATCTCCACTTTTAGGTAGTGGTAGAATGATATATTTGGTAAACTTCCATCTCCCAGATGGAACAAAACAGTTTGGGCAGTTGAGGTAATAATGCTTTAATAAGTTCAACGGAAATTCCTTCCTCACCTGGCGATCTTTATTCGTCGCGAAAACACTTGAGATCCCGCACGGTAATGGGGCATGTCAGTTGATTGGGTAGCCACAGCTCTGTACTGTGACATTAATAGCTGACGGGCGGTTCAGTAGCTGACTGAGATGCTCAACCAACCTATCTATCTTGTGATTAATGTCAAAGATCTTCTTTCCTGACGAATCTCGAAGGTTCGTGCTGAAACTACAACATCCAGCTGCGGTATGAATCGGGCGAATCAGTTTTGTAATGTATCATATGATCGCTGTAGCTTCCATTTCAGATGCAGTTTCCGCCAAGTCTATCTTACGATCCTCACGGGAAGACCGTGTAGCAGCTCTCCTAAGGAGTCGGTAATCAGAAACACCATGCTTTCGGGCATCTCTTGCGTGTGCAGAGAGCATAATGGTATTCTGAGATATCCGTCTCAGTGGCGAGAAACAGTGCCTAAGTTTTCTATTGCTGCAGTTTAAGTAGCAGCCTTAAGTCTGGACCACTGTTGTTCAACTGGGGCATCAATACCATCTAAGTGCTCTACGATATCAGCTATGAGCTCCTTACGTTGGTCCAGGATTCTTAAAGCTGCCCAATTTGAACGCATCTTAGGAGTTTTCCTTTTGCAGTTTAGCAGGCGAAGTAGGAGCTTTGTGCGAACGAGAGTGTAATCATTGTCCTGATGCGTTCCCCGGCCCCACGATAGGGCCTACAGTCCAACGCTGAGCATCCAGCGTGCACGAAATAGGATGTAATCGATCAGGTTCGCCGTTCTGTCATCATGTGAGTACCATGTTACTAAACCTTTCATAGAGTGCTGAATTTAGCGTTGCAGACAGAAGTGATTGTAGGCCGCAAACTCAATTAATCGAACGCCGTTCTCACAGCGCTGCCCTAGGCCAAATCTGCCACAAATTCTTTTTGTTGCAGCATCTGTTGATCCCGTACGTGCATTCCAATTGCCTGTCACAACCAATATATCAGTTCTATCGACGACATCGTTGCGTTCACCGGATCCAGACCCTTGGCACAGAGGTCAAGTTGGTTCAATGTCGCTGTCCGGTGAACAATCTTCACTGTCACAGCTTGAGCGATTGATTTTTTGTCCGTTTGTTGGATCTCGTGATGCAGTCACACATGCTAGTAGCCTGAAGTGGGTTGTTCGGCTGAGTGGCGAACGTTTGGTCGACTGGTCAATGTGGCTGCTTTGGAACTCGTGATTTCGTCATTGAGAAAATAATCCACTATAACTCGTTAGCCACAGAATGTAGAATACAGAAACAAGTATCAAAATGCGTAGCTCGACGCGATCTTTACAATGGTAGCCAAAACGTAGACTAGTTAGAGGTGCGAAAAAGTTTGCGCGCGTGAGCAAAATGAGTTATTTACGCCGATACGCCAACTCTGTTGTGAATCAGTTGACAAGAGCAAAACGAACAACAACGAAGATTCGACGAAGACATGACCAAAAGTGTCAGAGCAAAAAAAATGCGAACGCACAGCAGTATCCTTCAATGTACAATAGACTCCGGGGAACATAATCGGTTTCGATTCGTGTCCAGGCAGGCGAACCTCACAGTGAGACAAGCAACGTCAACCAGGTAGTCTAGTAAAGAGCGCATAGTGATGGCTTGACCACCAACATCCATCATTTTTCTTACATTCCAGCATCCCAGATAAAAATCCTTAGGTGCTTATAGCCCCAGCTAGCTTACTTTTACCCTAGCCGCTGGGAGCGCCAAAGGCGAGTCGCATCTCGGGAACGCCGTAGCAGAGAGCTGAGAGATATATTGAGACATCCTCATGAAGTTTCTTCGCAATAGTATGAAAGTGATGTCCCCGGCACCACCTGACGTTTGTTCGAATACACCTCACCAGCAGTTGCACGACCAAGTGCAACCTGCAAAGCAGCTGGCAGATACAAAGTGCTGTGCGCCAGTTATCCACCCACGGGGGTTGGCTACTGGTATTTTTCGGGATTTTCTTCCGAAGCATTTCCCGCAATCGGGTAACACGCAAGGCAGGGATTTACTCCCCATAGATGAACTGCCAGTAGATGACGCGCTCCATCTACCCCGGAGCAAACTGGTCTTAAACTGCCAGTCACCAGCCTTCGACCCCTCTCCTGTCACTAAGAACAGTTCCACAGGGTTTGTGAACTCCAATCGAGCAAGCCTGGAGTTTGACTTGGTTGTCAGAGGATACTTGAGACGCACGACATATGGGAGCATTTTATAAATAGTAAGATGACGGAATTTCACCGGCAATCCCAAAGTTATGCGGCAGTCAATTGTGCAAACCACTTTGTGATTTCTTTAATCACTCTTTAAGGGAGGGTGTTGTACCGAATGACTGCAAGAGAGGAATCATAACACCCATCTACAAAAGAGGAACTCGTTATGGCCCAGCAAATTACCGCCCTGTTAAACTCCTTCCAGTGATCTCAAAAGTTATGGAGCGAATTGTGTGGGAAAGAATTGTGAGTCATCTCGAAACACAAAACTTGTTATCCAGACAGCAACATGGATTTTGGATGTCTCGTTCTTGCTTGACTAACCTACTGGAGACAATGAACAAAAGAAAAGGACCACGGCGTATGGATTAGTGGAAGTCTTAGTAATAGCATACATACATACATTGCGAAGCACTGTACAACCGAGATAGCTGCATGCTAGGTAGGATTCGGCGTCTTTTCAGACGTTTTTTCTTTGACACATTCCCAATGCTCATAAATACGTATATTAACCCAGTGATGGATTACGCAGTGCAAGCTTGGACATCATGGCTACAAAAGGACATCAAGCTGCTCGATTGGAATTATCACAGAGCAACCAAAATGGTTGGCTGTCTTCGGAACCTACCATATGAGAATCGACTGGTTCATCTTAATTTGGATACACTGCCTCGCAGACGGGTTCGATTGGATCTTATCCTCACTTAAGAAACAATGAACTCAAAGATTCATCCTCTGACGCATTTATTTAGCCTCCGGTCAAACCATGACACACGTATCACCCACTGGCATTTGATATTCGATATTCTAACCGGAACTGCCGTCGTTTACTCTATTCGGTCGCGTTTGTTTCTTATGGAACTCCCTATCGTCAGATGAACAATCATATAGTGAAAGCATTTTCGGGAACAAACTGGGTACATTTATCGGTAGCAATTCCACCCTACATCCCGTTTATAACTTAATTGAGCAACTTCACGAGACATTTATCCTACCGAATATTTTTTATCATAGCGAGACAATGCATGACATTTTTACCAACAAAAGCTGTCGATCTTCCAAACGCCTCAATATTATACTTTTTGTCCCTAAACGAATATCCTATCGTGTTGCTCAACTGTAAGTTTTTATACCATGAATTCTTGGATCTTTGACCTAATGCTAGATTAGTACTGCTATCTACACGGTCTCGTTCACTTGGGATTAAACTCACATTGATTTCGCGATAGCGGCTCCCGTATTTTACTTTGTTTCAAACGGCAAACTTGCGCTTCTTACATGGCTTTCCAGTCACTCACATTTTGTATGTCACCATTGGTCTGACGAAGCCTCTGTGTCAAAGGCCAGAAGTTTCCAATAACTGCTCTTACCGATTGCTTTGAAATTTCATGGCAATGACTAATCGATCGGTCCAAACATTATCCATGACATTGTGTTTATGTTATTGTTTGCATGAACGACCGGTCTCGGTAGGATTAGTATCGTCGTGCCTTGTAACAGTGCAGAAATAGTAAGGAAACTTCGAACTTGTAAGCCTCAGTTGAATACTTTACTTACTTTTACTTTTGTGCGACTATCTCCTCCTGGAGGATGAGTCGGCTTCAACGAAGGTTCTTGGGGATTTGAGTACAAAGCGGCGTCCCCAGCACCACTCAGTTGAATAAGGCTGGCACGACCATCGCGTTCAATCACGTGTGCCCGCACAATGTGTATGGGGGGCTCCAACAAAAAATGCTTATTTGCGTGCCTTGCCATCAAACCCCACGACAGTTTACGTGAATGGGAATGCATACAAATAAGCATTTGGTGTTCAAGCCGATGACTTTGAGTGAACAGATTGGGCGTGCAAGTCTTATTCAAAATTGGTTTCCACGTTTAAAATTGTGTCAGTGTTATTTCACAGCCAATTCTGAGTTGGTAAGAGTAAAACTTATTTTACTGATAAAAAGAGACCAGTTTAATGAGTGCTCACATTTCCTGCATATATATACCACAACAGGCCAATAGCTATTTACCGTCATTAGGTAGGGACAATAAGATTGTAAAATCAACGTACCAATAGCAGTGTATTGTGTTGCTCATGTCCCTCGCACATATACACGACAATCGGTTCCTGGCTGTATGGTGTCAAAAACTACTCTCCATCAGTGTTCATTTATCCCGTTTCGAACTCACGTATTGTCCCGACTACCTCGTTCGAACAATGCGTCTACAGTCCTGCTGATATGTGCAATCGTGCAGCATTTCTGTGCTGTACGGCTAACATTGTGCTAAATTGATTGACCACGCTGGAGTCTCACTACCATTTCTATTCCCCCCTCATATCTGTCTAGGCCTGGGCAACCTGACAGTATCTTAGCCCACGTGCAGTCTCTGAGTTTCATGAATAACTACTAAGCACACAGTTGAAGATAATGAAATTGAAGTGTGAGCACGTACTCGCGCCAGTGAGCTGATTGCATTAGGTACCCTCCAGCCAATCACCGCATTGCAATGCTGAAAGCTGATCAGCAGCAGCATCGGTAACATATCGAAGCAAGCGCACACTTCACGAAGCGGGTAAAGGCAATCGACTGAGTTAATAAATGAGGCAAGAGAAACACAGGTCGAACAATTATTTTCCATTCCTTATGACGCCGGTGGGGTCCACGAGGCCAGAGGGAGATAAACTCTCGTTTCTTTAACACAAAGCTCTGCCTGTGATATAATTTTACACACTGGACAGGGTTCTAGGCTGACCATTAGATATAATGGAGAATTTAAATGGAGCACACGCCCAGTGGCGAGATACAAAGCTGGACCTTATGATCAAACGGCATAGATCTCGGCCGATGTGCCACCACGACAGCTAAACAGGGAATATTCTCTTACAATTCCTAGCCCATCTCGTTGGCACAGGCCGGAGGAAGAGATCTAAGGATGCCGTCTCAGCCGTTCACGAAGACTTTGCTGGAGAACCTTGAGGACCTCGATAGCTATCAAGACAAAGCGGATGTAGCGTTTCCTAACCGTCGCCAGTTGAGGCGTCGACACGATATTTTAGTTCATACTAAGGGTCAAGTGTACAGCGCAGTCGTACGTGCTACGACCCTCTATGGCTGCGAAATCTAGTCTATCCGAGCGGCGTTATGTTTTAACACACATTGACTGTATGCAATTGCTCGCATCGCAGAGACCACCAACAAAGTTGCTTGCCCGCTTTCTTTTTTACGCGTTAGCTTATCTGTTTTCACTGCTTCATGTAGCTCAACTACATATCTGGCTCCAGAATTGTGCTAAAATATGATGATGACCAAACCAATACGTCCAAAAACTGTTAGTTCTTGTGCTCTCATTATCAAATCTAACATCCCTACGATACTTGCTGACCTGGCAAGTTGTGTATGCATCTTTACAAAAATGTACTCCATAAAAAACACTTTCCTTATCGAATAGGATGGCGTTCGATATTGCGAAAACCAAGAGTTAAAGAGTTTACACACATTTATTCGTAACACAAGTGATAGAAATGTAGCAATAGTCGGATGAGAAATGCTTAAGTACAGCTTGCGCGAACTCGTGAGATATTTAATAGCAACTCAGTGAAACGCACACACGCAGGGAAACTGATGGTTCGAGAAACCAAGCATTGCAGTGTAACTAGTGCGAGGCTAATACTCGAACGTGACCCCGTCTTATAAAAGCGAACACATGATATGAACAGCGAAAGGAAATACAGAACACAGCTGAAGAGCGGATGAATCGGGAGTAGCAGCGCACACGGAAAAATACATTGACATGGAAGAATTCACGAAAGTAGATAGATCTTCACAAACAGTTCGACGGAGGGGGGGAGAAAACGGACACAGTATGGACCAAAAACGCAAGATAAACTTGTGGGAAAGCAGAACAATCTTGACACGAACGAATTATCCCAGACAAGAAAGTGACACACTGAAAAGATTGTAAGGACTGAGGATACAATGGTGCACGCATCAAACGAAATAAACGCCGTGCTATGCAAATAAAGTGTCCAAATTATGGTAAAAATGTTGCATCGTGCCCAACGGCTGCGAACGGCCACGAAACTGAAAAGAAAGGGGAAACAAAAGACTGAATCATTCAACAGTCTATCAAGTGAAAATAGTGTGTAAACTAGATAAAATATAACACCGCTGTTAAATGTATAAAATCACAAGCTCGGATCCTGGCAAAGTGCCACACAGTCAGAGGTTGTGCATGGGCCGTGATACTGCAGGGTTGTCTAAGCCTAGACCGAGAAAATGGCATTGATACTCCAGCATGTTACGTTTGTCCGATGTATGGACGCATAGCGGCCAACATCAGCACAACCAAGCCTTTAATGATTGATCCAACCGAACAACTCTATGCAAATGAGCAGTTTTCTGAGTAAGCCCGTATCCCGCTTTTACACTTCACTACTGATATCTGGCTTTTAGCTTTAAGTGGATTCGGACAACAAAGCTACGGTCAGTGAGCGTTAGAACAGTGCCCGGATAACAAGTGTATTGTGGGGCCATCATTCCCAGCGCTTACACACTCCGAACGGTTTCTGATTGTTTGCCATCATCGAGTGTTGTTAGCCGAACTAGCGTAATTTGCATTGGACGCTTCATCATCGGGCTAGACAGCATGCATAGCGAAACTTCTTTCAATGTGACTCGTAGTTGCGATTCTTGGCAGTGTCAACGCATTTCTGCCAGAACATTCGTAACGTTAACCTTAATCGTACACACGGATTATTTATATAAGAACTGTATGCACACAACACCTCAAACCGCCATGTTATTAGCCAACTTCCTGTTTGCTGTCCACAATTATCGAGACATCAGGCTAAGGCACACCAACTGGAATACTCCCTGCTTTCCTGGTAAGGTGCCAACTTCATCTTTGTGAGAATCGGACATCCACCAGCACAGCTAATGACTGTCTTTATGTTTTCGACCTACCTTGAGGATGATGTCAACCAGGTTTCCATTCTCACACTATTTGTAAAACGGTTAAGGTTTACGCAGTTTATGTGTATAAGTGCTCACATTCTCAGTACACCAGGCACGGATGTGCCAATCGTGCAGTCCTTCTGTGCTGCGCGGCTAACACCATGAAAAATTGATGTGCCACCGGTAGTGAGCTGCATGATGAAACATGCTGGAGACTCACTACCATTTCTATTTATCTAGTCCTGGGCAACCAGACAGTATTTTAGCCCACGTGACTGGGCGGCACTGCCTAGATCAGACTTGTGCTTTCACAAGACACCGGTCGTTTTCCATCCCCGGGTGGAGACAGTAAAAATAGACCCTGTGAATCTCGAATGACTGGATAATAAACAAGGCCACGATTAAACAGGGTTCGTACGGCGAACCATAAAGCTTCAAAACAGATCTGTGTCAGTGGCTGAGACGCGACAGACGAGTGGTTTTAGCAGTTGTTCGCCTCACCCGCATTTGCACTCCGTAGCCGGTTTAACACTGTCTGTCCTTATCGGGTGAAGTCAGCGAGGTCATCGAGTTTCGTCATGATGTCTGGCCTCGGGGTGGTAAGCGCAATAAAATTCATACACTACAACAAGAAGTGTAACAGCACATGCATATGGTGTAGTTCGTTTTATTCGCCAATCCCAGCGAGCGCGAATTCGAACATACTCGTCCCGTGAAGGCAATGGTGTGTTTAGGCGTGCGAGTGTGTTTCAATCGGACAACCTGGCGTTCATGAGCACTTTGTTTAAAGCAGATGCAACGGCATTCGTTGGCCCATAATCATCATTCGCTGCAGTACAGCGGCATCAAGTACCTGGTGTTAAACTGCTACGCAATCATGACATGTTAAACTCCTAAAAATATGGGGAGAGCGGGACTTAAAAATCGACTGAACCTGTATTAGATTAGGCATGGGCACATTGAAATGAGGTGCCTGTAACTCGAATCCAACAGGCATTTGATCAAGTATAGTGAACAGGATCAAAATGACAGCTGGCTAGGGAGGGAGATGACAAGGGTAGCAAATTATTCCCGTTTTCATGCTACTATAAGATCGCCACACGATATCGGGGCATCAACGCCGAATGCGAGAATGACCTATGACAAAATAATTGTCCAGTTTAAGTAACGCCTTCATAACAACCTTCCGAGGGGAAAAGGTTGATTTGTTTGAAAACAGTCACCCTGACCTCGTTTTCATGGATGCATGCGGTCATGTGCCGAGACATAATGAAAGAAAGACTCCAGTAAGTTCTCGCATACAGCACGTCCCTGGTGGCAGTTAATTTAACAGTGTTGGTTGTGCGAGACAAGAGTGCTACACAATTGTACATTCGCGATGGAATCACAGTAAATGAGCACAACGATGACTATTACGTGGTGGAGCGGGTTTACAAACAGCAAGTCCCATTTGACGAACCTGAGTTCAAGCATCGTTGCCATTTTCTCCATCGGTAATCACCAGTCCGTTGCTTGTTTCCGACAGGGGCGAACACGCGTCGAGCGCAAGCTTCTTGGACGGCGGTGAACCGTTCGCTTTACCGTGGCCTAGCCTTTTCGATCCATTGATCAAATCAATCACGTCTGCATTCGCCTCCAGCCCGTTGGGCATGTTTTTGCCCTCGCGAGCACGCTTAACCGACAATGGTCCGTTCGTTGAAGGGGCTGTACAAACGGGTTGGTGCTCAGTGGATTGAAGCACGATTCCCTTGCTTAAGGCTATGGCCTGGATCACTGTATCCACACGATGCACTGCTCGCCGACGATGCAGCAACGACGATGGATCGGGGATCCGACTGAGGATTGGTTGAACTGCAACAAGTTCGGAAACGAAACGCTTTGAGTTTTTAATAAAACGAAAGAGCAACAAGCACAAAGCAACGAGCTTTGAGAAAAGATTTAGGATGGGAACACAAGTCATAAGGATAACCAACGGATACACATACTACAAAAATGTGAAATGATGACCTGTTAGGATAGGGATTCATTACCAGCATTAAACCCGAAGCTAGTATCCAATGCTTAACGGCCATACCACTATGCGATAAAACATCCTACAAAGGCGAAATGTCAAAAGTTCGAGCTTTGCCATGCAACATACCACGTCTTCCGCCCTGTTTCCTCCGACGACATATAAGATTAATTAAACATCAGATGTGTGAAAACAACATTAAGTGCATTTGGTAACAAAACACCACCTCCAATACACACAAGCGGGATTAGTTCATTAGGATCAGTAGCTTTAAAGCTCAAAGTAAGCGGTCTCAAGACCAGTTGAACAAGTTTCACGTCAAGTATGTATGTATGTATGTATGAAAGCACAAGCCTGATCCAGGCAAAGTGCCGTACAGTCAGAGACTGCACGTGGGCTAAGATACTGTCAGGTTGCCCAGGCCTAGAGAGATATGAGAAGGGAATAGAAATGGTAGTGAGACTCCAGCTTGTTTCAGCATACAGCTCACCACCGATGGCCAATCAATTTAGCACGATGTTAGCCGTACAGCACAGAAATGCTGCACGATTGCACATCCGTCAAGTAGGAGTTGACGGGTCAACTGCAGCTGGCCAAATAAATTGTTCGAGAAAATTTCTGGCCAAAGTAAACAAGTTGACGACTAAAATACCGTCCGTGCAAACGTCTCCCTGACTGCGACATTTTTAGATCCTAAGGAAACAGCTTTCGGACATTGCCTGGATTACTGGCTGCATTAATTTCCTTGATTTTTCAGCTAAATCTTAGTAAACTACATAAATCAGAGCACACGAGACGAGTAACATTACTTTGCAGGAATTTTAACTGACGATGTTGCATAGCTTGATGACAAAAAGAATATCAACAGAAAATATGCTTTCTTGAGGCTGATCTCGGCACGCTTTCTTTCTGTATCATCTTACAAACCGAGCGGAATTCTTATTGTAAATCCGAGCGTACCGTGAAAGAATCAATGAAGCTTGCTGCTAAGGACGAAACTGCCATATGTCGACTCTGAGGCAACGTGCATGATAGTGACTAGTATGAAGCAAGGAAGGCGACAACCAATGCACTACGGAAGCAGTTGGTTGAGAACAAGTTTGTCGCGACTAGAGAACATCATCATGCAGCATGTTGCGCGGTTTGTTTTGGGCTCTATGCTTCAGCAATGGAAAAACAATCAAATTTTGGCCAACACCGGCGGTGATTTAAACTAAACGTGCGCTCTTTCGTGTGTCGCGATAGATAAAACCTTCCTGAAAATTAAAGGATACTTTGAATCCGCCATCTTACGCCTGTCACAAAGTTACTACTAATGTATATGAAATCACAAGCTGGATCCATGCAAACTATCAAACAGTCACAGATTGGGCGTGTGCTTAGACATTAGCAGGTTGCCTAGTCCTAGGCCCGGATGTGCAATGATGTAGTACTTCTATACTACGCAGGTAACACCAGAATAAAATTGATTCGCCACCGGCAGTGAGCTGCATGCAAAAACACACTGCAGTCACACTCCCATTTCTCTATCCTTATATCTATCTGGACCTGAGCAATCTAAAAGTATCGCAGCCCATGAGTGGTCTGTGAGCGCGCGACACTAGCGAACCCCAATCTTATGAATTCATATAACAAATGTCAGTGTAGCTTATGAAGAAAATGGTAATGTCTTGTGCTCTGGGAAAGCAAAGCGGCTTCGGTTTTCCGCAGCTCAATCAAGGTAGTCGTGAAGCTAGCACCGTGCTTAATTGATTTGCCACAGGTAGTAAACGGCATACGAAAAGAGGCTGGAGTCTCACTGCCATTGTTATTTTCCTTTCCTAAATCTGTCTAGACCTGGGCAAACTAAGAGTACCTTATCCAAGTGCAGTCTTGGACTTTGCTTGGATCAGGCTTGTGATTTTAAACATAGATCAAGGTAAAAGGAAACATTAGCCTGAATTTCAGTGCCTTGCTGAAGACACAGAGTACGTTCATGTAAAACATTTCACATTGAGTTACATGAAAAAGCGTGGCGAAAAATAGTGAGTGTCGGTAAACAAGAATCAAAAAAGTTTTATGATTAACAGAAAAAATCCACAAGGCCCGAGAACATACCTGTGGTACGAAGAGTATTGATCGATACCTCTGACAGTTCCATATTGAAATTATCAGAGATTGGGTTTTTATTCTTATCTACACTAGTGTTTGCAGGTTTACCAGGTCTTCGAGCAAGCCTTGATGGTCGGACCAAATGCGGACAAAGGATACGAGCTATGCGGATAAACGGGGGTGTTCGAAAGCAATGCGTGCCTCGCGGTCCAGCAGAAGAAATGATACAGTCTGAGGTGTTCAGTGCCGTGTTCACCCCGGAATAGGACTGCAAGGGAAATAGAGAAGTTTGCGTAAAAGCATTCCAGCCATGGAATGAACACGATGCTTCGTGAAAAAGCAACGCCATCGAGTTGGACCTTGAAAGTTTAACAAATTGACCACTCGAAAGATGACAACAACAATGCGTGCTCTGAACGAGCTTCCATCATTGCCACCCAAACCACTGACCCTTGTTGGTGTGCGTTTGTGTGTTTGACCACAAAGAGGACGTCGCCATGGTATGTTCGGAGGTCGATCGATTGATCGATTGTTGGTGTGTGTGTGTGGACAAACGCGCGTACCCACGAGCATCTGTCTCGGGCACGTGTGTGCATGAATGTCACATCGACAAGCGTACAAACTGGCCAGTTAACAAACATCACACAAAACGTTTAGTTCGCCAAACATGGGTGCGGCCGTTGTACATTGCGCAGTGTGGTGGACGGTAGAGCGCCACGTGTACACGCGATCGATCGTGCTTTTTGGTCCATCACGACGAATCGATTACCGACGATCGATACAAAAAAGACTTGTCGACAGAGTTGTTTGACCTGGACTAAACCAGTAAATGATTGAATTGGGGAAGCAAGCAACGTTAGCTAAAACAGAAGAATGAGGAACTAGACACGTGAGTTCAACAGGCAACGCTTCAAAAGAGACCATCCACATGTTGCTGAGTGGGAATACCCTCAAGCCAACAAATAAAATACGGTGAATTAGAATGCATGAAAGTGCAAGCGTTGAGTTATGCAAAGTGGCGTACATTCTAAGAGATTGTTTCGATAGTGCCAGGTTACCCGAGCACGAATTTAAGGCGACTACATTTAGATCTTGGTTGCAAACTAATCAGACACCATTGATATTATAATCATTGTTACGTTGTTGCGCTAAGGTCCATCTGATGGTATCGTATTACATCGGAATGCGAGGATCGGCTGAAGGCTGCGGTCCACTGCTACTGATTACGGTTTCCGTATCAAACTATATGAAGTCTCGCTTTTGACATCTGCATTCTGGCCCTCAATTGATCATCATCAATATATTGTTGCATGGCTCACATAAGATAAACTGATACGGGATAATGGCACGAAACCGGTAATTGACGGTAAGCGCAGAGGATTATAGCAACAACAAAAAGCACAGCAAACGCCTGTTCTTGGCTACATGATAGATTGAAAAGCAGCTTTAAAACGGCGCTGTAAGTAAGGTGACCTATAGTTTAGCGTGTAAAGCACGCAAATCGTAACTCTGGTGTTGAGGCAATTGAAACCTTTAAATAATGCATTAATGAAGTAACCTGGAATTGGTCTGAAGAAGGTCGCCTTCCGAATGACTGGGTCATTTGAGGCAACAGAGGCAAAGGTAAACAGAAAAGTTAGTGTGGCTTTATACTACAGCCAGCTCGTTTACTGCACCAAACTCTGAATGAGCGTGTAAGCCAGATAAGGTAAAATGAGGGCTATGAAGAATTAAAGTGTATCTAGCTTTAGCATCTTCCATCTCAAGCCATCTGATATTGCAGTAGTCACTTGCAAGAAAGAAATCACGTCAATGTCGGTCGCGTAGTGAAGAGCTTCCAGCAAAACCTGTTGGGGTGCAGTGAACGCAACAAAAACTTGGCATGATCTATTTGTTTGCCAGGATATTCCTGCGTCAATGCACCTACAGTTTCCGTAGCTATCTGAGCTCATTCGTAATGCCGTCTATGTATTATTTTCTCGGTGTTTGTCACCTATCAAAAGATTACATGATATTGATGATGATGCTGCAATGAGTGTTATCTGAAGCCTCATTGTTCATTTTTAACCGAGCCATGAGGCGAACGTAGCAACTGTTTAATATCCGAGGGCTGCACACACCGCAATACTCGATGGGTAATGGATATTACAGAATGGAGCTTCCATCTAACTTTTTCCATCACATTTTCAAAAGTTTCCAGGCTCAAGAAAATTCTTCTCGCGTCTCATATCAGTCAGTCCTATCCAGTGGTCAATACATGGACATCAATCCCACTTCGGTCGTCACATTATCCAAGTTGGAGTCAAGTCACTTAAACTAACGAATGCATGGTTGTGCTCACATCCACACGGTTGCACTCTATAGCTTGTTTCTGACTGTTTGCCGTCATCAGGTGGAGATCGAAAGATTGGGTTCGGTGGGGCACGAGACAGTGGGAAAGTGACAAACAAAGTTATAGTTTGAAACCACTGTTCAACGGAGTTCGTACAACGAGCCATGGTGTTCTGATACATGATCACCGAGTGCTACCGTGTCAAACGCTCAAGACGTTTGAAATGATTAACTTATTGCGGCGCCCACATTCCCATCACTGACTACAAATGAGTTCATCAAAGCGGTTTATATTCTTTACTCCATGAATATACCAAACATGAAACAGGTAGCGTAAGAGAAAGGCTGACCGACTAAAAGATTAATTATTATTATCATTATCGTTGCCGCATTGAGCGAACTTTATCGATTCAAGGGTAAGCGGTAGATTAAAGATATTAGCATTACCAATTCCACAGGGAACGAATGGGGCCCGAGAATACCGGTGGGTTTGGCATCCGTGACGGAAGAGGACGACTGGGATGAAGGCTGGGAATGACGCGTTGCGGCACGATCTATAAAACGTAGAAAAGCTTGCATAGGTATACATTGTGATTAGATAAAAAGTGCACGCACAAAACATGTAACGTGTTGATGAATTCGAACACTGGTTAGTAATAATACAAGGCGGTACTTGGAACAGGAATAAGGGCTCCGATAGACAGGATACGGAACAGGGGGTTGGCGTGACTTCGTTCTATGAACTGTTGCCACCCAGCTTCGAAGACCCAGTTTGAGCAGGAGAGCGAAAAGGTAAAAGCAATGGAAGTTATCACGCCGCGCAAACTGTGCAGGGATGCGGAATCGTGCAGTACTCTCGTACTGCGCAGGTGCTAAAGTGAAGTGACACCGGCAGTCACCCGCGTGCGAAAACACGTGGGAGTTTCACTGCCATTTTTATTTTTATTTCTCACATCTGTTTAAGCCTGGGCAACCTGACAGTATCTAGCGTGCGAGTAATTTACGACTGTGCGGCACTTTGCCCGGATGCAGGCTTGTGACTTCATACAACAGTCAATGAGGGTTCAATTAAAACTGTGTAATGTTAAAACCAGCACTCATAGCAGCACATGGGTGTAAATGATTACAGAAAACAAGCGCACAATATTCCAGATCAATTGTATGGGCGTTTCTAAAAGATTAACCACGGGGAACTGATGGTGTGCACGACTCCAGGAGTACTGCGTCGAATAATCGAAACAACGAGAAACGTATAACAATTCAATCGCTTTTAGGTATGGTATGGTATGAAAGTACACGCCTGATCCATGCAAAGTGCCGCACAGTCAGAGACTGCATATGGGCTAAGATACTGTCAGGTTGTCCAGGCCTAGACAGATATGAGGAATGGAATAGAAATGGTAGTGAGACTCCGGCGTGCTTCAGTATCCAGTTCACTACAGTTGGCCGTGCCGCACAGCACAGAAGTGCTGCACGATTGCACATCCGTGCATATATGAGGCAACAAACGATAACATTCTATCATAAGGAGGTCACCAAATACCTTGAGCTCGTTGTTCCGGACAAGGACGACCGCCAGGAGATTCTGGGTTCCCGTCTGAAGTGAAGACATCAATCGGTTAAATTGGGCACGCATGCAAACGCGCCGATTGTGGCAAGTTCCAAACACTTACTCTTGGGGGCTGAGTTTTTCAGACCACCATAACGTTTCCAATAATTCCAGCAAGTGGTGCACAAACGATAGGAAAGATTCTGCGGTCCCCAAGCGTACCATTGGGACGATGAAGTCACTGTGAACGGAGAATAAAAAACAAACAATGCGGAACAGTAGGGGATAGAAGAAAACAAGGATGACGTTGAGATTTACTCACCAGCGCAACCTTCGCAGCCACGAGCCGATTTGTCGGATCCAGTGTAGAGAACCGATGGATTCGGCTTGCTGTAATTCGGAATGTATACCTGTTTGAGCCGGTGTTCCTGAGCTGCTTGCTTTGTCCGACGTTGACGAACGTAACGGTCGGTTGTCTTCCAAAAGTAATACAACTCGATCAAGGCCTTCGGCGTTTTCCAAGAAAGATAATCACTAAGGATATCTGGGAACAATTTGGAATATTTTTCCAGTGCTTCTTCAAATAAGTGAGCTTCGTTAGCAGACCAATCTTCAAGCTGATCACGACAGATGACTGGCTGGCCATCTAGAAAAGAACAAGTACGGAATGATCAAAAGATCAGCGCTTGGGAAGAGAAAAATAATCCATTACAGTTTGGAACATATGTGGAATTGTAGACAGCGTCACGTATTAGGTGCTTAACCGGCACCAGTTCCGCTTTCAAAAACGAGATTTCTACTTGCAGTATTACGTAATCTGTGGAGTCGACTCAAGGGTTATCAAGCTAGATGACATCGTCAACTTAGCTTCTCGCAAGAAACAAGCTCAGCGAACACACAACATCCAACAAATTCACATACACACCACTCCAAAACACCGATAAAAATAGATGTATAATCGATAAAAATCTGCTAAATTTGCGTGGATAAAGGCATCAACAAGTAATCTCCATCCGTATGCGGTTATTCCTATTCCTGGTTACCGCTCGTATGGTGGTACGGCTGTAACACCACACTCTGGGAGCCTAGAAATTACACTTTCGGATGAAGTTCTACTAGGATTTTTAATTGAGAATGCTGTTGATTCAATATTAAACCAATACTCTTGTATGTTATCAAGTGAAGTAGTGAGGAAAACTTGTTGTGATGCGTGACAGTAAAAACCGCAAGGAAGCAATCATGCTGATGTCGTTCTAGTCATAAACGACACTTGATTGAATGCAAGTGTGATTCTAGATGTAGGCACCTCATGCCCGTGTATATATGCTTACAGGTTCAGTTAAGCATTCGGTACTTGATACCGGTGTAATTCTGTTCATGATGATGATGATGAATTCAATTCGTACATAAGATGGAGGAGGGAATGTTTCCATTGCCATAAGTTCCGTTCAAGTAAATGTTAAGCAGTGTACGACCGGATTGTGCAATGTAACGTTGCTGCGCATGGTAAGCGCATTCCAATGCTGAAGACTTTTGGACACTGTTTCGATAAACGAATAAGTTTGGGAGCGATGCTAACAAAATCAAAGCATTTTTGCAAGGTTTACCACCTCACCACCTATACTTCCATGGTTGTCGATCGGTCATGTCCCACTCTTTAAATCCCTCAATTCCTTCATGACTAAGCCTTGGATTAAGCGTAGGCTAGGTTAAGGCTAACATGTTGTGTTTTCATAGTTGAAAGTCAATCTCGCACAGGAGGGTAATCTTAAAACAGAATTGTGTGCTTTCTATACGGATGTCCACCCTCTCTTAGTTCATGTATATGAGACGTGCCCTTGAGAGTTGGGAGTCGAGCTGGATAGCGATCTGCATCGCATACTCATGCGTTGGTTTAACACCAAATAAGAATAAAGCTAGTGGCAGAAAATGAAATTTGGATGCAAAACATATAGCTCCGAACTATACTGAGTAGTGATTTTCGTGTCGAAATGCTCGATGAATCAAGTGTGGTATTAGGTGATGAAGAAAACTTGTGATAATGGATACGTGTCAAAGTAGTGGGAAATCTGCCGTACCGGGGCCATTCTACTCTTTCACAAGTTTTTATTCCATGTGTATTTCACTGATCCCTGTAAACCTGTGTGATTCTCCAGTCCAATTTTTATGAATAAACAGCAGGTTCGCATTGACTTGATTGATAATGATAAATAATGTTTGGCAAACACTAAAAATGACGTGTTAAATATACACCACTCAGGAGACAGACAAGTTACCGCAAACTCAGTGAGTGTCTTGGTTTAGAGAAAAAATATACTCACCGGGTAATAGTAGATCAATTGCTTTCTTCAGGTCATAACCTGCCTGATGTAGAATGTCGTGTGCATGCTGTCTGGTGATATCACGGCCAGCACAAGCTGCCGCGTCTAGTAGCAACGGTTCCCGGGTAGCGGAAGATGTATCATACGCTCGGCCCAAAGTACCAACGGCTCTGGCTAGGGTGCAAAACATGTCAACTTGTTCATCGGACAGAGATCCTGGTTTCCATACAAGTTGTTCCAGGTTCGCAGAAAAACGAGGATCGGTTTCAGCTAGAAAAGTAAAAGGAGCATAAGTAGAAAACAATGAGAAAAATGGTCTGCCGTGGGTGATAAAACGAATGACTCCATAATTAGTTAATCAGAGTACATAACGCTGTTGACACCTGATACGGTCCCGGTGATGGCGAAAACCGATAGGACACAAATACAAAAAGGATTTATTAGCATATTTCGAAAAGGTTAGCTGTCGCAGTCGCATATGCAACGATGCTCTCTGAAATAAGTTATTCGGTAGTAATGTTGATATAGAGAAGCAGATCAACCTGCATAGGTTACGCTGGTAGGGTCATGTTTTACGGATGCCAGAACACCGACCTACAAAACGGATTCTTTTGCGACGCCACATGCTGATTGGCGTAAATCTCGGGGTGGTCAAACTGTCACGTAGCATAGGCAGTTAAAAACCCTCAATGCTAACCATTTCTAAAGTCGGCGCAGCACGTCTTCCAGGCTGTGGTCCCTGCGATCAGAGATCGCAATTGTTAGATACGCTTCAGGATATGTTCCGAAACCGTGTTCAATGGCGGTCTTGCACAAAGCATCCTCTTCGAGTGTTTGCTTAGCCATGTATATTGTCAAGTGGCGTGGTCAGGAAAGCTTGTTATGATGCATGGTAGTGAAAGCCGCAAAGAAGCTGTCGTGCGGATGTCGCTCTACTCGTCCACGAAACTTGTTTGAATGCATGTTCCATTCGAGGTGTAGGCACCTCATCCCAGTTTGTTTGAGCTTACTCTTCTATAGAATCCGTAGCTATTTAAGTCCCACCCTTCCCCATTTTTAGGATTTTACTTTTTCATGGTTGTATGGCAGTTAAGCATTTGGTACGTACTACCGGTGTAATGCTGACTTTGATGACGATGATGATCCCGAAAAAGCTGTGTAAGTGAATTAAAAAAAATTCATAATATGAGATAGATCTCAAATTGAGCAACTTTCCAGATATTAAACTTTACGTCGGCTACTATGTTTGCCATGATTTCGTGTACAAATAGAGAAGGCGAGTGGAAAACAATTCAGAAGCGCAAAAAATACTCAACCAAACACCGCGAGAACGTAGTATGTATGTATGCATGACATCACAAGCCTGGATCCAGGCAAAGTGCCGCACAGTTATAAACTGCACGTGGGTTGCTCAGGCCTAGACAGATATATAGGTGAATGACAGTGAGATTCCAGCGTAGTACGGTTGTCAAAACTGCGCGGTACTGAAGCACTGCACATTCACGGAGGACATAATGAGATATGGGTGGGATGGTTTCGCAAGCACACGTTGTTCAAGACGAAGCAATAACCAACGAAAGCGATAAACCAAACCTATCTGTTGTCACTTACAGGGTGTGAGAAGGGGTTGGATTTCTGACTGATGATCCGACCCGATTCGCATTGCTCCTCGATCCTCTTGCAACGTTTTCGAAACGGGATCGTAGATGAGCTTGTAATAGAACGCATCTTCACGTGACAAATAATTGGACAACGGTTCCGCCTCGTTGTACAGCGTAACAGAGCATTTACCTATAAATTGATAAACGTGTGAACACAAGCAGATATCGAGAAACGGTTGTTGCATATCGAAGAGGCTGATTAAAGCTCACCTCGGATATGGGTCGCGGGAAGAAGTTCAGTCTGTCGAGAAAGAAACAATTCCCGGTGTTTGATTCGATGCTTGCCCACCTCGGTAAGACCGGAACCACTGCGCTTTCCGTTACGCCCGCAATTTTCCGGTGTTTCTTCTTCTGAGTCAGTGTCAGTGACATCTAGAACGGTTGGAATAGATTCAGCGAAACAATCGATAACGACAGGAGCTTTTCAAGAAGAAAGCAACAGTTAACATGAAGTTCAAAATTAATTGAATTGAAAATTAATCAATTGCTTTAAAAAGATCCCATCGTATGCAGTTTATAAAGTCTTGATTATCCTCTATTTCGCAAAACCTGCTTTTTTATTCCGTATAAGACGCCTGAGGCCCGTCAGACTGGTGCTTATCTATGATTTCTTCCGTAAGGATACGGCGTGGTTTTGCCCTATGGGCAGCTTGCTACGTTGCCTCAGTTCATTTCACGTATTATGAATGACAAATAATCGGTTTTCTTTGCCACTTCTAACTCGGAATTACGCCGTTGAAACGGTAGTTAGGCTTTGTGTTGGATCAAGTCGATGAAGGTTTCGATTGCTAAACTAGCTATCGTTGGGGCAACCCGTCTTTCAGGATTAGGTCTCACCCTTCCCCATCTGTTTAGGATTTTAACATGTCATGATTGCAGTTAAGCACTCGCTACATGCTATCGGTGTAATGCTGTCACTGATGATGACGACTATTTTCGGTGCCCATTTTGTACCTGCATATGGTGGGGAAATAGAGTAAGCACAATTTTCCGAAATGTGTAACCGCGGAGGGAGTTGAAGAACTGGACCTGCAAGGCGCGTGCCTTCACCGCGGTGCCACTGCAGTAAAAAGTGCATAGTAATTTTCCAGTCAAGAATAGATCGAACACCAAATATTCAAAGCTGCAAGCCTTTGCAAACTGGTTGATTTTCCACCGAATTTGAAGTAATCGAGAGAATCACACCACGAGCTTCGAGTCTGTGTGGAATGTCGGCTGAGCCACGACTCGGGCATTGCTTCCGCTCTGTTTACTCGGTATGAGAGCGAATGGGATCATACTACTGCAGTCTATGACTGTGCGGCACTTTACCTTGATCCGGTTTGTGATTTCATACATCAATGCGTTCAGCGTGTGAGTAGGTCGAATGCTGAGCCACTGAGACGGATGTGCGTCAAGTGCCCGAGTTACTTATATCCCGAGATATTACGCAACACCAAAGAACAGGCACATTGTCCTTCGATTATTACATTCGAACAATCCCTTAAGTGTTTCTAACGAGGATCGGAACAGTACCGCCAGTAGACGCACACAGATTCCCGAAGAATCCCGGGATATGCATGAAACCACAAACCTGGACGAGGCAAAGTGCCGCACAGTCACACACTGCATGTGAGCTAAGATACAGTCATGTTGCCCAGGTCTAGACAGATATGAGGAAGAAAATACAAGTGGGAATCCCGGGGTGCTATTGACGAGAGTTCGGACAAGATGATACACGGTTTTCAACAATTTAACAAACACGATTCAACCATTAATCTATATGGCATGTTGGGGTGCATCAAGAAACGGTTTATAACGCTTTAAAAACTAAGCTTTAGCTCTACGATTGCCAGCAGAGAACTTGCTCGCACATGTATTTGCGATCGATATGATAGAGCGTTATCGTGCGTGTGCGCAGATTCGAAAACAAAACGGCGTAGCCAACAGGCGACCTATCGATCGAGGATCGCCCGCTAGTCGCGCCACCAGAACAAAGCGTAGCAGGGGTGGATCGATATGCTGACACACGAAAACCAGATAATCAATATCGATAGCAACGCAAAGGACTGAAAACGTAAGAACCGACAGCGAGAGTAAGCTGGCGACGGGCGCGCTACCATTACGGAGGATGACTAGCAAACGATGAAATTACAATGATATCTGTGGGAGGTTGTAACCAGATTGAGAAAATCAGATAACACGTTCACGTTTTGAAGTAAACTCGGACCAACCAAGTGATAAAAATGATCAATTTTATAATGCATCACACATAAGATGACCAGCTTGTGAATATTGATCACCGCGGTTAATGAGTTAAACCGAGCTTATATAAAACCAGGTAAAACAAACTTTCTAACTTTCTAGAAGGGCCCAGATAGGTGATTTGAAATTCGTCGAGGTGTATAAAATCTACATTTTGTTCGGACGTCATTTGAACACTGGCAACATCTAAGCTTGCATAGTTGGCCTACCGTTAAAGTCGAACAGAACACATCATACGTAAAAAGCTGGGCCTGTTTAACATTAGGTGATGTACATGGTTTGGTTCCCTTTTTGACAGATGTTCAACTATGTTAGGCGGTTGTTTGGGTTGCGACCGCAGCTTCGAACTCCGTTTGAATAATCGGCCATAATCAAGAGTAGTCTCCCCATAGAACCAAGAACGAAGTAGTTGGTGTGTAAGTGAGGGGTATGCGAGCAATACATTACATTGGTCATCCATCAGTGCCTTGAACGCTTGACCAGGAATCAATATGTGATTTTATCTCAACATCGTGGTTCGTTGTACGAACCCTAATAAACAGTGGTCTCAAAGTTTAACTTTGTTCACTACTCTTCCCCTGTTACAAGGCTCACTGAACTTGATTTTACTATCTTACTGTTGGGAATATCTCGAAATGACTGAGACCAAGTACACGTAACAAAGCATTGTGCTTATCCAACGACCACGTGGACTAATTAAGCATGTGGGCCAAATTTTCAAGCATTGAAAAACTCACAATATTTCTCTGCTTGATTGATTAGGGCAATGGAGACGTCGCGACGTCTGAAGTAACAAGCCACTTTGGCCTCCACCGCACCAGTGGGAGTCTGAAAACATAAGATCAGTTAATAATAGCGATTTTCAAACATTTATTCGTAAGCTAATTGGTGGAAAGCATGCAATACTTTAGGTTTACATGTGCATGAATGTGTACGGGCATTGTGAGCGTGAAATTCATAGGATTGCAGCGGCAGTAGAACCCACTTGAAACCCACAGTGACAGCAGCAAATTATCTTAGCGCACATGTAAGAATAACACAAAAAACATGCGAGTGACTGGCGCCTGAAAACCAGTTTGCTTCGGGCAGATGGAGCTCGTTAGCCTGGGAGGGCATTTCATCTAGAGGAAGGAAAACCCTGATTTTAAATCTCCGCTGTCTTGCGGGATACCCGATCGCGGGAACGGCTTCGCGAGAAAACCCTGAGGAAAAATCTGAAACAGAGTCTGACAGACGGTTAGTTGGTGCACACCACCTCTTTCTGGCAACTCCCTTCTGCCTAGCTGGTCGCACTTGGTTGTGCAAAGGCTAGAGAAGCTGACTCGAACAAACGCCGAGTGGTGCTGGGGACGCCGCTTTATATCCAAATTCTCAAGAATCTTCATTGAAGCCGACTCATCCTCCAGGAGGAGATAGTCACACAAAAGTAAAGTAAGTAAGTAAAAAAACATGTAAACCCGAAACTTGATAGAATGCATGTTCCACTCTATGCGTACACTTACACGCCTGTAGCTTTCAACTCCCCCTTCCCCATCTATTTTAGGACTTTATTATGTCATGGTTGCATGGCAGTTATTTATTCGATACTTGCTACCGGTGCACTGCTTATTTAATGATGATGATGATGAAGCGGTAACCTTTATTGATCCAGCATTATGCGTTTTCCTGGATGGAGTTACCACGACTCGATGGTTGGTTCAGATATATTGCTCAAAACCGTGTTCTTGCTTTAAGAAAACTTGGATGTCTGTAGGAAAGACCTCGGCTTGATAAAAATCCAGTTATTCACCACATACTGTTGTTGTTCATGTGTTCAGTGCCTTATAAATGCTGAAGCAAATAGCTCGTCAAGACCCTTTCTCTTCTAGTACATATAATTCCGTTGTAATGGTAAGTCAGCCAGCTTTGTCTTTTGTATAAAATAACAGTATTTAAATATGATTCATGGGGAAATAAGAACCATACGCTCCGTCGACTGATGTCGATTCATTGTTATCTTTGCCAGTGTGTCCAGCCGTGCATGTTTCTTTTTATTACATTCAATCGAAGAAAGCCCTCTCGTTTAATCTTAGCGTAGCCACAAGTATACCTTTCCAAGCCACGGTGTTGCGTCAATGACTCAACGCCAGCCACCATTTCCTTGTTATGGCAGCTGACGCACGGAGCGATCGGAATGGTGAATGTCCAGGTCTCATACGTAAAACTGCTCCTGAGCAGCGGAGCAACGCAAGTTAGTGAAAATCTGAAGGGAGCGTATCGAAATGCGGTGCACTAGTCGCAAGCGTGAACCATTCCATACGAACAACGAAGGTTCGAACATTTTCAGGCTAAACTTTTTTCGTTTGATTGACGGGAAGGGAATAATTAAACAAATAGCGCGTGCAAACAACGCAAGCAAATCTTCGCGGGTTGAAAATTAATAGTGGAAATAACATTGAGGACTCACTTTATTAAGTTCATCTATACGCCGGATCTGGTATGGTGCGGTAGCAGAAGACTCGAAGTAAACGAAGTCTGGAATGAAAATATTGAAGATTGTATGTACGTATGCATGTATGTATGTATGTATATGTACGGTATATATATATATATGCATGTATGTATGTATGTATGTATGTATGTATGTGTGTGTGTGTGTATGAAAGCATAATCTTGATTCATGCAAAGTGCTGCAAAGCCATAAACAGCACGTGGGTTATGATACAGTAAGGTTGTCCAAGCCTAGACAGATATGAAGGAAAATAAAAATAGAAATGGTAGTGAAACTGCAATTTATTTCCGCATGCAGCTCACTATCCCTAACAGGTCAATTTAGAACGGTGGGTTGCACAGCACAGCAGTGCTGCACAATTGCACGCTCAACACAGTGCAGGGACGTTTTTCGTTTAGCTCAATACTGTGATTGAAGCCATGTTATTGTTGATGAGATATAATGTATCAATCGAAATCAATATATTTGGACCATATAATACACATGAAGGTGTATGCTGATGTATTGTATGGTATGAAAGCAGAAGCCTGATCCAGGCAAAGTGCCGCAGTCAGAGACTGCACGTGGGCGATATTACTGCCAGGTTGCCCAGGCCTAGACAGATATGAGAAATAGAGAATAAAGATGGTAGTGATACTCCAGCGTGTTTCAGTATGCAGCTCACTACCCGTGGCCAATCAATTTAGTTTGATCTTGACGTTCACAAAATTCTAGGATCATTAACGCCAGTATTCCAAAGCGCCATATGGCTGCTAACATGGCCCGATAAGCTGTGTTCATTTGAATAGGTGTTGAGCAATAGTGAACACCAACAAAGTCATTTATGTAAAGAAGTTTATGGATAGATGTCAGACGAACAAGCTAGTAGCTGGTGTTTTGCTAACACGGATTTTTAGTCAAAGGCTTAGACTGAGAAGGGCAATTCTTCTCCCACGTAAATAACTGTGACTTGTCAGTATCGCAACCCACATGCAACGGCTTTCATGCAGGATAACCCGATTTACTGCATGTCGTACCTTGAAGCTTCAAGTGTTAGGCGGTCCAGGGCTTATTATATAACGGTCGTCACCCAGAAGTGCGATGTCATCCGCATACTCTAGATCGACAGCCTTCTTACACGGAAAAAATTAAACTCCCATGCCCATCAGATCAACTAAAAGTAACATTCGGATATCGCCGATCGCGAAGTTAAAAAACGGCGAGGCAGGCAACCTTGCCGCACCCAGATGGAGATACCTAAAGAGGATGACAACTGACCGTATGCCGACCGGAGACCCTATGCTGCGCCTTTGACTAAACAACCTGAGTATGTCTGACCTCTATACATTGACGTTCCCGTCAGAAGTAATTCTGTTGGCGCCCGAAGGACACCACCCATTATAAGCTGATGGCTCATAGAGGTACACAAACCACCCCACAAGGTAAAGGTCCAGTCTCAGGGCGATGGTGCCCAAGGGGTGCCAAAATAATATTATTGTACCTGGGGATCATCATCATTGACAGCATTACACCAGTAGCAAGTAACAAGTGCTTAAGTGCCATAGAACCATGACAGTAAAGTATTCTAAAAGATATGAGGATGGGTGAGACTTAAAAAGTTGCTGAACCTATAAAAGATTAGACAGACACACTAGGATGAGTTGACTACACCAGCGAAGTATGTGTATGTTAACTTGCTTTTCTATGTCTACGTCGTTACTAAAAATTCTATTACGGATAGTTACGTTACGTATTCGATGGTCCCAAGTAACTCCAGCGATGGTGCGGAAACAGCAATTGTCGAAGACCTGCAGAAGTATTATTTCTTCCTTTCTCAGTGTTCAATATAATGAAAGGCATTGAAGACATTAAAGAAGGAAGCCGGTTAATGACGCACGTAAGGCTTATTCCTCTGTGATTGGAGCACGAAATACGCTTACCATTTTTGAAAATAGGCACGATTATAGATTCTCCCCAACACCGATAAATAGTTTTCGTGTCCCATACCAGACGAAAAAGGTGTGCTTGATGGAATATCGCAACCTTCCGTGAACAGAACCGGAGCCAGTCCACCGGGACCAGTTGCCTTGAATCTTTTCATTGACTCAATACCGAGCTTCATTTCAGCTTCGCTTGGAGGCGTAAAATCAACCGGCCAGGGTTCACAACACGAAATAGAAAGTAATGCACCATCTGCTGCTGGCCCGCAAAACTGCGCAGTAAAATGCTGCTGGGAATAAGAACGTGCACCTTGCTCGCCTAGATATTTCTGAAATAAATCGGTGATGCATTCGGCTTTGAAAAAACGACAGTTAACATCTCGCCGTCCGTTTAATCACGATCAGACATGGACACAAATGGACCATCTCGCCATGGGAGTTAAATGGAGAAGATGAATTGCGAACTGTCGCTCCTTTTGGAACAGCTGTGTGCATCATGATCACGCGGTCCTGTGCACTAAGATACTTTAGTGCGAGAGCAGAAACGTCTAAGAGAATACCTTTTTAGAAGTTTCAGAGCCTATAAATGAGTGGCGGTGGTCGATTTATAGCGCTGCATTGACAGTACCACAGCATGGATGTGCAATTGTGTAATATTTCTGTATGGTGCAGATAACAACCCGTCAAAACCGGCGCTGAGCTGCATGCTAAAGCACACTGGAGACACTGTAAATTTTCTTTATATCTATCAGCGTGGGCAACCTGGTAGGATCGCAAACCACGTGCAGTCTGACAGTGCGGCACTTTGCCTGGATCCAGGCATACGTACATCACAGCTAATGTACAGTCTCCAAGTCTGCTTTGCTTTGCCAGGCTTTAAACTTGTGGTTTCACATAGCGGGAGCATATAGCTAAATGCTTGATTGATCATCAGCATCATGGAGCAGAGGTCTAGTGAGACATAAAGGGCGAAGCTAAACTGAGCACGAAAAGCAGATAAGTAAACGCGCAAAATACATTGTTTTTTTAAGTTTCACCGCGTATGTAATGCTGTCCATGATGATGATAATTGTGATTTGCTTTTTATGAAAGATGATACAATTATATACGGTAAACAATTGGTACAAAATAGACTGCATGAGTACCTCTGCACGGATTTTTAATTGTACTATCTTTTAGTACTGCGAACGCAACACCGTGCTAAATTGCTTTGCCAGCGGTACTGAGCTGCATACGAGACACGCTGCAGTCTCCGTATCATGTTACCTTTATTATATGCATCTAGTCCTGGGCAACCAAATAGTACCTAAGCCAACGTGTGGCCTCTGACTGCCAGTCACTTTGCCTGGATCAAGCTGGTGATTTCAAACATACACACATTGGCACCTCTAACTCACCTTTGCAGCCATATCGCGTGAGGCTTTCAACCAAACATTAGGTGCATCTTTTGAACATCCCCCAGGCTACGAATGTGTCCCACTGAACCTAGCTCTACTGTGAGTTTGATCCACAAGTCAACGGAGTGAAAGCGATTTATTCTTAACTGTATCCACTTACCTACGGAGTATAGATGGCTTCACTGGCGACCGAATGACGTCTCGAGTGATCTCAGATATCACAAGGAGGGTACGTAAAGCAAATGAAATCTCACTCGGCCATCGCTATATATCTCAACGATGCGGATTTGCTTTATACGAAAGATTAAGTGTTTAACGAAATCGTGCGTACGATTCTTTATAGTTGCGAAACCTAGTCGATCCGAGCAAGTGTCCGTCCGATTTTGTTTCCGAAGCCCATTTTGTCCTATGAATCGCTCATGTTTGGCAGCAGTATTTACTCAGGACGGAGTTTAAAGAGGAATGAACGGGACTGAGAGAAATGCTGATGCATGCTCTTTTGCGATGGCGAGGATATATTTCATTAAGCTCTGCTCGAAGCACAAATGTAAAATCGTACAGGACTTCTGTACTGCGTATGTAACCCCTTACGAAACGGATTTCTAAACGGTAATGAGCTGCAAGGAAAAACACGTTTAAATATTACTGCCACGGTCTCTTTTTATCTGGTCTAGATCTGGATAGCCGGATATTATCGTAAATAACTGGCATTATACGACTGTGCGGCACTCGGATTGACAACAGGCTTGTGACTACACTGTTATTATCGCCTCCCAATCGGTTACCATCCCGCACCTAGTAAATGGAACCAGCAGATGTTAGAAGAAACAGCCATATGGCCAGTCACTGATGTGGCGCACTCGGACCAAGAAGCTCTCTGTAAAGCTATGGTCAGTCGGTAATATTCGTTCACTTGGGCTGGCTTCAAAATAAACGTCTAATAGGTTGATGGCGTCAGAAAGGACTGTCTCTGTTACTGAAGGGTAGAGTCTATAAAGCGACAGTTCGGGCTGTGTTACTATATGGGTGCGAAACCTGGACCCTACGTAAAGAACACTTTCAGCGTCTCCAAATATTTGACAACCGATGTCTCCGCAACATTCTAGGAGTTAGCTGTTATAATCGCATACGCACCGATGTTCTCCGAAATAAGTTGTTCGGTAGTAATGTTGATATAGAGAAGCAAATCAACCTGCATAGATTACGCTGGTTGGGTCACGTTTTACGGATGCCGGACCACCGACTTCCGAAACAGATTCTTTTTGCGACGCCACATCCTGATTGGCGTCCGTCACATGGCATAAGCAGTTTAAAAACCCTTACTAGTAACCTTTCTAAAGTCGGCGCAGCGCGTTTTCCAGGCTGGGGTCCCCGCGTCATACGAATGAAACATACCAATGCATTTATGACAAAATGAAGCTAGGCTCAAAGTCTCCAACTTATCAGGAAAACAGCCCGGTAGCGGATTGCAAGTACGGAGTATAAGCAACACATAAGATACATAAAATTTACTGGTTGACTAATTTGATTAACTAAATTGACTCAAATTATGGCCTCTCCTACACCAACAACACAGATTTTTACTCAACAGAAAAAAACAGATGAAAAGGTGTTGGTTCGTCACCTAGATACTATATCGCTTTACTTTAGGTGACCAACAAGCAACTTCATTTTTCCGGATGATTTAGATTTATAGATCACTTAGACCAACGCGTCATATGTTCTAAACGGTAAATTGCCGTACAATCAGGTTGCACGTGGGCTAAGATAGTGTCAGGTTACCCAGGCCTAGACAGATATGAGAAAGAAAAAAATAAGAATGGTAGTGTAACACCAGCGTGTTTCAGCATGCAGCTCATCATTGGTGGCGCATCCGAACTCTAAAAGAGTATCGAATGGCGTATATAGACTAGGTCCAGTCTGGAGTCCAGAAACAGAAGTATCTTTATGGTGTCTCTTAAGGAGGCTGTGGGTAAATACCAAAAGCAGACAGTATACAAATGGGGAAATATGAAATCTGAATATAAGAAGCGAGTTAGCAATAACTGTGCTGCAAATTACCTAGTTAAGCTCAAAGATAGGGCATACGAGTAGTGATTATGCTGGGTATACAAAGGATACGGCATATATCCGAAAGCTCCAGGAGGCACTTAGTTAGGATAAACCATAGAGCAATAAAGGGATTTGCTGAGCATGCCGATGTACAATAATAAAACATAAATAAAAAGAAGAACCGATTAGATCGTCGCTATAGCTGAAAACCACAAAAACATTGATCTGGATGAGCCTCCAGCATATATGAAATGACAATAAAAGTTTATTAACTGCAAGTATGTCGCACATGCATTGTTAAATAATACCGACAGTTAGGTATATACTGGTTCCAATAATGATAAGAATATAACATTATTTAGGCAAAAAACAAGTTGGAAACTTGGAGGCTCACCAGGAGCAGTTTCTACCAGCCATCGATTGTTGACGTTAATTCTGATTCGCTAGTTTAAACCTATGGATCAACACACGACTATGAGCTTTAAATATCAATGAGGCGATTGTTTATTGCTTTTACTTAAAAGATGCGGTAGGATTTTCTTTCTTCATAAGAATAAATGCTTCAAGACTCACTACACTATGGTGCACCATTGCTAGAAGACTTACCTCCAACTCTGTACATGTTGTTCGATGCCATTGATGTGCGACACACACGCAAGAGGTATATAAGTATCCACGAATCACGCAAATTTTAGAAGTAATCGAAATTCTGGGGATCTTCCACGGACGTTCGGATAAAAGTCCAAGCACAAGACAACCCGCCGATCCCTAACCTCGTTTGCGCGAGAGTTACGCATAAGCGCGCGCTTGTGTGTGCGTGCGTGTGTGCGTATGTCGTGCGGTCGTATCAACGCGTCTGTCAATGTGCGTGTGTGAGTTTGCTGCAAGGGACGTGTGGTGCGGTTGCTGATGCCATTTGACCGCTGCATACTGCTCAGCACAAGCTAAAATAGGAAGCCGTAAAAACCTAGTGGCCCGAAAGCTTTGTTCGGACGCTGTGAAAGATGCCTCAGAAGTGCAGTACCATCCCTCTCAAACTAGCCACCCAATTTACTTTGGACACCGTTCTGCCTGTTCTAATGTCTTGATAAACATATCGAGATCATGATCCGCACACAAATTTTCAGATCAAGAATAATGGTTATCATAGAAGTCCTGATTGAAAATGGTAGTTTCTTGTTTAGAAGTCCAGACGTATGAAGTACGTACAAATTAAACTTCTAGTTGGTCTTGCAATAATCATTTGTCACTTAAGGCTGCCGCCCACTCAAAATCGTCGTCATTGAGCAGCTCAATTTGAGTTCTGCAGACCTAAATGTTAACTCAATTATCCAAAGAATTATACACTTGCAGGATTTGTCTTAGTTATTAATGTGATTGTATCTTACGTCTTCGTATTTCCTGATTCTAAGTCACCATTGCAAAATTTTTGCTGAGTCGTTGTAACCAGCCATGAGAGTGATGACATTTTTGCAAATTGTTACCTGGGCTAAAGAGAGGTTAATGTTTCATACAAGCAGATATGTTATTTACATATTCAAAGACTAACAAAGAAACAATACTATTCATATCCTGAATCGGACCGTTTAGTCCGATACCGAGGGAAAATATTCACACCCTTATCAGCATCATTGTGTCTTCAGTTTAGCTACACAGTTCTAAGCCTTGCTTCCTTCACGAAGTAAGCCCACTTCATTCACTCATTCATTTCATCAGAGTTCAAGTACCTCCTACTGATCGCCTCCAATAACTTTGATATCATCATCTTCATGAATCAGCTATGGTCCGACTGTTTCGATGATACTACTAGCTACGCCCCAATGAGTGTCGTAATGAGGCAATACTAATCTTTCCCATTTCTAGCTGGTGAATTAAGCTAAAGTTATCAAGCGAACATCACGATATCCCGGTTTCCAAATTCGGATCGACATGATGCCACTCGGCCTCTTTCACACACACAAACACGCGAGTGTTTAGACGAATGTACGCACGAGTGCACACGTCAGCACTATCCAATCATGGCGCATTACCACCTGGAATTCTTGATAAATCTCATTGGCTGATTAAACTCAGATTCAGCAGATTGATCGACCGACACGTCGTGGCTGGTTAAACAGGACATGTGAACTCCCAGTGGCGATGATCTCGATCGATTGAGTTCATTCTGAATTAAAGAAAGATTCAGATTTGACAGCTCAGGAGAGTTGAAAACGACTGCAAGCCAATCATCATCTACAGGCAACCCTGCCTGCTTTGGCAGAAATATTTCCTTGTGGCGATCCTATTTGTGCCGAGGTATTATACAGCGCACTGTATCACTAAATTGATTAAGGTCTCATCTCGGTGCTGTTCGCCGATGGCTCGGGCTTAGCAGTCTACTGTAAATCAGTTGGATGAGACATCAGAGGCATGACGCCGAAGAGATTGCAAAACCTCGAAAGGTCACAGCTAGTCGAATCCGGCGATGTTAAAAGAACCTTAATCCATAGATTGCAACTAGGCCCCATAGTTCAACAACTTTGTTCCACTGAACGAATGTATTTGACGTCCGATGGATGAGTTTTGGCAGTTCCAAACTTGAAGTATTCGATGACACTATGACAACGTGTGGTCCGAATATCTATCGTGTAACCAAAGTAATGTGTTGCTCACATCTATCGTGTGTGTTTTTGATTTCCAACCAAAGTTTTGCTATCAAATCAGTAATGAACGGAATAGGTTCGCTGAGCATTTTGGAAGATAACAAATATCCGAAAGTATTTTTTAATATCCAGTCATTTCACTTTTAGCAGGTTTGGATTAGAAAATCACAAAGAAAACAGAACATGCAGCTGTATTTCTTACCTGTAGATACAGTAAATGGATGCAGCGTCAACCGCTTTCATCTCAATTTCCTGTAAACAATTCTTTCGGAAGCAAACAACTTTTCCTCTCTTTCTGAATAGGTAGTTAGAATGACCGTCAATCAACTAAATAGATTCCGTTTCCAGGTAATAACATCATATCACGGGAAAGCGACTACGCTGAGGAGCCATCTTTCATCTCGCCCTTGTACAGACCTACGTCCAAGTCGATCACGATCTTCAAGGTAGAAAGCTTGAAACTTTTAGATGAACAGGATTACTGTTGAATTAAAAAAGCACTTCACTTTTCACGGCTACCAACTTCAACAAAGCACCGTCCACAGAGACATGAACAAGCCGATCAATCAGGTAATTTTCTAAGCAGGCTAATCGTCTGCCAGCAATACCACAACATTCCAGCTTCTGGAAGAGAACGCTGTGGTTTACACGATCAAGGGATTTCGACATATCCAGGTTTCATGCAATGATTGTATCACCAACATCTGCTGCTTGAGTCCAATCGTCAAAGGTAAGAAGGATGTTCATAAAACAGGAATATCCGTCCTAACGCCGTGTTGCGCTTGCGAAAATAGCCTATTTCTAAGGTATGCACCCAGTTTTCTTCGTTACGATCCTTTGGAGCACCTTGCAGAATGAGGACAAGAGGGTATCCAAATTAAGATGAACCAGCCGATCCTCATATGGTAGGTTCCGAAGACAGCCAGCCATTTTAGTTGCTATGTGGTAAATTCCTCTCGAGCAGCTTCATGTCGTTTTGTAGCCATGGTGTCCAAGCTTGCACTGAGTAATCCATCACTGTGTTAATATAGGCATTTATGAGCATTGGGAATGTGTCAAAGGAAAAACGTCCGAGTATACGCCGAAGCATACCTAGCATGTGGCTAGCGCGGTTGTACACTGCTTGGCATTGCATGCTGTTCTTAAGACTTCCACTAATCCATACGCCGTGGTCCTTTACTTTTGCTGCCCATTCCAGTTGTTGCGATCCAAGGTTGTAAGAATATGGGAAATCTTTGCCTATTTGCAACATTTTTCACTTTCTGAAGTTGAATGGAAGCTTGTTTCGCTCTGATCAGCTGTTCAATATATCCATCCGTATCGCTTTTTAAGAGCAAACTGTCCACGCTTGACTTGATTTGGATCCAAAGATTAGCATCATCCGCAAAGATAATCATTTTGGCTGTGACCAGTTTCGGAAGGTCGTTGATGTAGACCAAGAAGAGAACTGGACTAAGTACCGAACCTTGTGGGACATCACTAGTGGCTTCGATTTCCCTAGACATCATACCATCGATACGTACAGTTGCCTTGCGATCAAGAAGATAGATTCTCAGCTCGGTAAGAAGGCATCCATTAATCCCAACATCATGCAGCTTGCTCAGGAGTATAGAATGGTGCACGCGATCGAACGCTTTTGATATGTCCAAGTAACCCGCATGCACGCAACCACCCTCATCCACTGCCTGCGTCCAGTCGTTCATTGTCTCCAGTAGGTTAGTCAAGCAAGAACGAGACTTCCGAAATCCATGTTGATCTCAGGACAACAAGTTTTGGGTTTCAAGATGATTCACAATTCCTTCGCACACAAATCGCTCCATAACTTCTGAGATCACTTGAAGGAGTGTAACAGGGCGATAATTCGCTTGGTCAGAACGCTAAATGCTCTCCATCTACGAAGCACCCGTCGTATCTGGAACATATCGTGGATGGACAAAGTGATTAATGATGAAGTGCTTTCAAAAGCTGGTCTACAGAGCATGTTCACCCGTATTCCGTAAGATCTACTCTGGTGAATTGCAATCAGGAAGCCGACCATTGGGCAAACCGATCTTGCAGTACAAAGACATTTGCAAAAGAGATATGAAAGCTCTTGGCATTGACCCCGCGAGTTGGGAAGAACTTGCTCTTGACCGCTCACATTGGAGGCATTGTGTAAAGCGTCGTTAGCAAGCTGAGAAGGAGCAGATAAGGCTCTTGGCTGATGAACGCAGATCACGTCGCCTGCGTGTAACTGACGCCCAACGACCGAGTTCTGCCTATGGCTGGAAGCGTAATGGGAGAGTTTGTTCCTCTCGAATAGGACTGTTTAGACATTCGAAAAGCTGTGGAACATAAAATTCATGCGATTGTGATGTACATCCATGGTCGACATCCACCGAAGGAGGCCAACAACAACAATGCATCCTTGGGGGTGAAAAATCGTGAATGAAAACTGGCTATAGCGTTAGCGGTCTCCAGGACAGAATCAGTTAGTCCGTTATCTGTCATGATCGGAAAACACCGGGATTCAGCTTCGTAGGTTTTTTTGCGGTTCAATAAAGTATTTTGGGGTTTCGTTGTCTTTTTACTGTGAGCTGAAACTGGTGATATTTTTTATCCTCCCGGATGAGATTTGTGACTTGATTCCGCAATTCACGAAAGTTTTCCCAGGCTGATTCTGTTCTGGCGACCTTGTGAATAGCCCATGCCAGATTTCGCTTTGTCAACCATTTTCTATTCCGACTGCGAATTCTGAAGTGTGGTTCTTTGCTATTATGTTTCGGGACGTATTTAGAATTGAAATGTATCATGTTGATAATGTAATCTGTCAGGATGTGTTGCTCACATCACCCGAAATTACACTCTACTACCGGTTTCTGGCTGTTTGCTGTCAGCAGGTGGAGACAGTAAGATTAGGTTCAGTGAGCCTTGAAACAGTAGTTAAATGGTAAACAAGATTATACTTGAATGCGACTGTTGCATAGGGTCCGTACAACGAACCACGATGTTCAAACACAGAATCACATAGTGATTCGTGGTCAAGCACTCAAGGCGCTTATGGATGACCAAAGTGATGTGTTGCTCACAGAAACCGGTAGTGGATTGTAATTTCGGGGGATGTGAGCAACACATGTGACAGCACTGTTTATATCGATCAACACTACCTTAGCGATGTAAACCATATCACAACTGCTGGACGAACAGAGCACAATGGAAACCGACTGACAGTATACTGCAGTTATTGGAGTTTTGTTTGCAGACGGATTTCAAATTCAACAATCATTTGTATAAGCAATTGAAAGGAACCCCAATGGGATCGCCAATCTCTGGATTGCTAGCGGAAGCCGTAATGCAAAGACTTGAACGTATCGCATTACCGCTGATCCAAACAAAATTCTGGATCGGATATGTCGATGACGCTTTCGTGATTCTAAAGAAAGAAAACTTGGAGGATGCGCACCGACTACTTAGTTGCGTCTTCAATGGAATTCAATTTACGAAGGAGACGGAATGTGACAACTGCCTACCATTTCTGGATTTGAACCTGCGAAGAACAGAAACAGGTAATCTATAAATAAGCGTATACAGGAAAGGAACACTCACGGATCAAATTTTGAACTATAAAAGCAAGCACCCGGCCACCCACATGCGAAGCTGTGTCCGAACACTGTGCAGCCGCGCAAAAACACACTGCAGTACTGGCGAACTCAAGAAAGAAGAGGAGAAATATTTATTCAAACTCTTCCGGAAGAATGGTTACCCAAAAAAGTTCATCATTCGCAACATGGACTCGACAACCCAATCGTGTGTGAACAACACGAACACAACAAGGTTAACGCTACCCTATATACATCATATCTCGGAGATTACCACAAGAATACTACGCCCACTCGGAATTAGTGTAGCACACAAGCCAGCTTCGACATTGAGAAGCAAACTAGTCAAGGTCAAGGACAAGCTGGCTAAGGAAGAACGAAACAATGTAGTGTATAGAATCCCGTGTTCCGTTTGTGAGAAATATTATATCGGACAGACTGGAAGAAGGCTGGAAACAAGGATAGATGAATACAAACTGGCTACACGACGACACGACCACAAATAAGTAATATCAGCACACATGGATCGAGAAGGTCACGAATTCAATTGGGAAAGAACAGACATCATCACCAAAGGCAGAACTCGTCACGTTCAAGAGTTCCTCGAAGCGTGGTATTCGACACCACAATCAATCAATTAACACATTCAAGAGGATGGGATCTACAGACCAATGAGAACACGCTAACGAGGATATGCAAGGATTCCAGCCAATCACAGTAGATAAGGTCGAAACGCAGCAGATAAGTTCGAATGATGCCCACCGCCCAGTTGCTTCGAAAGAAGTTTCGCTGATGATGTCATCTAGTTTGATGACGAAACGTCCGTAATCAACCATACCAGCTCGGAGAACAACTATGAACTACAATCCGGTACCTGAGCTACAAGTTTTCAAAACTAATCTTACTGTCTCCACCTGATGACCTCAAACAGCCAGAAACCGGTAGTGGAGTGTAATTTCGGGGGATGTGAGCCACACATCACTTTGGCAATCTGTCAGGGTTGTGCAATTCGAGTCCTGATCACTGAAATTTATATTATTTTCATCGAAAGCCCCCATTGTTTCCATCAAACCGATGTAATCCACTTTCTAATTCGTTTTGTTTGCTTTACCATTCTACTGGCTTTGCATACGTATTGAAATAGCAGAACGAGGTGGTACTGAACATTTTCAACGGCCGTGGCTTCAGCGGTTAAGACTAGGTCTAGAACAAATTTCTGCTGCAAATTTCGTTGTCGAGTATATTCGATTATACAGGGTGATGTAATTGAACAGTTTACGAAATCTGTAGTCTAATGATCGGAGTGGATGATCTACTCGGTTATATAGTTGAGGCAGATTAAAGTCTCCCATAATCAATAATTGCGAAATGCACTGTCTACCAACTTACTGCATTGCTTTCAAAAGTTTTTCATTATGTGCATCCGATGATGATTGTGAACGGTAAACTACACCAACGATGCAACCGTCTCCTGATTCGAGCTTCAATTTACACCATATACTGTCTTTCAGATCGAGATCAGTGTATGCAACTATCGTGCTGTATGAACGTTCGTGGCGGTAAACAGCTACTCCACCAGCTGTTCTTAAGCGGTCTCTCCGAAACCGGGTCATGTTTGGAATAGAGAGCTCACGATCGCTCACGTGAGGTTGGAACCATGTCTCGGTTATTAGTATGACGTCAAGTGAATGCTGATGACAGAGATCCTTCATTTCAGCAAAAGAGGAAAATATTCGTAGCAAAGGATGTGGATGGTGTTCACCTTGTGTTCGCCGAGCTTGCGTAGTTGTTCTTGGACGTTTCGCCATCAGGCTAGATGACATTATTAGCAAAACTTCTTTCAAAGCGTCTTGTAGTTGGAATTCGTTGGTTATTATACCGTTTTTTTCTACACGAGTGCCAACGGATAAACCTGACCCCGAAATCCTTAAAACGACGACCCCAAATCAACAATCCACGTGCATGGAAACTAATGGAACATCAAAACCGAGAATGGCTGGGAATGCTCATTTCAGATGCACACAATCGCTTGAAGAAATGCGCAGAAATAATCAACATTGAAAGACAAAAGTGTGAAGACCGATTTGGACCTAAACTAACGCAACGTTTAGAAAACGCCATCACAATACGACCCGAAAAGCAAAAGCCAACAAGCGACGTGACCTGGAAAACAAAATACACAATACCACCCCTTATCAGGACAATACCAGCGGGGAACTTTGGGTCAAGAACCTATTCAACAGACCCCTTACTGAGAATGAACAACACATTCTCGGACGCGGCCTCAACTTCAACTTGAAAGACGCTGATCACACTCAGTTTGTGGCTAATTCGGAGTCGATATTGAAATCTCATACCTTGTCAGAAGATACTCGCGAAGACGTCCGACAAAAAATTGTACCCGCAATTACCAGGAACATAGAACATACCTCACTCAATAAACAGGAAATCAAAGCATTGAACAAACTGAAGCGAGACCAGAACATCGTTATATTTCCCGCTGACAAAAGAAGAATGACCGTCGTAATGAACAAGACAGAATATATCGAGAAAGCTGAACAACTACTCCATGACACAACAACATACAGACGGATAAACGAAGACCTGACAAAACGACTTGAAAAGAAAATCAACGCAACATTGAAGAAATTGAAGTTCATGGGAAAACTGAATGGAGTAGAAGAAACGAAAATGAAGCCGCAAGACTCCACCCAGATTCTACGGATTACCAAAAATATACAAAGAAAATATTCCATTGCGCCCAATATTTCTTTGCCAGGAGGACCAACATACAAGTTATCTAAAGAGCTGCGGATAAAAGTGTTATACCTAGTAGCAGATTCGGAACATTCGGTCAACTCTGCCGAACAATTTTTGCAGAAATTGAAGAACGTGAAGATCGAAGAGGACGAACTAATGGTTTCTTTCGACGTAACGGCACTATTCACGTCAATCGACAGAACACTCGCCAAGCAAACTATATCATCGTTACTCAATGAAAAAGGAACGGAACATAATGGAAATCGATTGACACACGAAAGTTTAATGGAACTGATCGAGCTGTGTCTTCAAACGCACTTCAAGTTCAATGGAAAGATATATGAACAAATCCGAGGAACGCCAATGGGATCACCGATTTCCAGCTTAGTTGCTGAGACAGCTATGCAACGTTTGGAACGAATTGCCCTGCCAATAATCCGACCAAAATTATGGATCCTCTACGTGGACGACACCTTCTTGATTATGAAAAGAACAGAACTGGATGAATCACATCGACTGCTCAATTGTGTATTTACTGGAGTCCAATTTACAAAGGAAACTGAAGTTGACGGCTGTTTACCATTTCTAGATGTTCAGGTGAAGCGGACAAGCGATGGAACGTTAGAGACCTGTGTCTACCGGAAAACTACACACACGGATGAAATATTGAACTTTCACAGCAAGCACCCGAACACTCACAAACGCAGTTGCGTAGGAACCCTATTCAAAAGAGCGGCAACCCACTGCAGTACAGATGAACTGAGAAGAAAACAAGAAGAATATCTGTTCAAAGTGTTCCAGAAAAATGGATATCCAAGAAGCTTCATACTACGCAACAGGTTTAACGCCCACAACAAAGAACCCCAGAAGAAAACAGAAGCAGACGCACTCTGCCCTATATCCAACATATCTCCGAAATCGCAGCTCGGGTACTTCGGCCACTTGGAATCGACATCGCGCATAAACCAGCATCAACACTTCGCAACCACTTCAACAACACGAAAGATAAAGTGGCAAAAGAAGAACAGTCGAATATCATCTACAAGATTTCATGCAGAGACTGCGAAAAGAACTACGTCGGACAAACGGGTCGCAAACTCAGCACAAGACTACATGAACACCAGTTGGCCGTACGCAGACACGACCGGAATTCACTGATTTCAATACATGTTGATCAATTTGGACATCAGTTCGACTGGGACCGCACAAGAATATTAGCCAGAGGAAACGACCGACGGGCGCGAGAATTCCTGGAAGCGTGGCACTCAACAACAAATTCAATTAACCAGCATCTCCAACTGGCTGCAACATATGGACCATTGAGAAACCGCTCACGGAGAAGCCATAACATGAACTCGACCAATCCGCGGGGATGATAGTGAAGGGACAGGCAAACGGTATAATAACCAACGAATTCCAACTACATGACGCTTCGAAAGAAGTTCTGCTGATAATATCATCTAGCCTGATGACGAAACGTCCAAGACCAACTACGCGAGCTCGGCGAACACAAGGTGAACACCATCATTCATTTCAGCTAGATTGTTTTTCCAGGCATTGTACGTTTGGTTGTGGTTTTCGTATGCAGTGAGGGAGCTGAAAGCTCGTCTATTGTCCGACCCTTTGAGAGTCGGTCGATATACCTGAAATCGTACACAGTAAAGTTATTTTATTTGCGGATGACGTCAAAGTTTGGACTAACGTGCGCACCATAAAAGAGGGCCAACTTTTACAAAATGATCACGATGCACTTCATACGTGGTCTTTGCGAAACTGCCTACCATTCAGCATAAAAAATGTAAAATGTTAAACGTCCATAAATTCCTTCGAATTCACATACTCTCTAGGATCTAAGCAAATTTCGTGGATTACGAAATAGAAAGACCTGGGTGTGTGGATTAGCAATAACTTGAAATCTTAACAGCAGTGTTTGTGGTATACAAAAAATCCTGCCAAACCTTGGCACTGCTCCGAATGGATCTTCGGTAGCTTCACAACAATGGAGTACACTGTTCAAGCATGGCTTCCATGATTGCAGTAGAATATTGCTTTGCTGCAACGGGTATATCACCGCGCCACAAAACATGTGGCCTGACTACACAGGCCATACGAAGAGAGGATAGCCACTCTGAACCTATTTGACTTTTTGTATCGCCGTGTCAAGGGTGACCGGATCTTGCTGTTCAACATCCTGGATACAGTGGATCACCCATTTGAACACCTGTTTCATCGGCAAGAAGCACGCAGTAGCAGATCTCATGGCTGTAAGTTAACCATCCCACACTCTAGATCAAATTGTCGAAGATTCTTCTTAGCTGCCCGAGTTTGCTAATTTGGAACTCTCTGCCCCCACAAATCATTTGTGCATCAAGCCTCAACTTGTTCAATGCTGAACTTGACAAGTATATGTTGACCAAATACAACCTCGCACCTTAGTACATAAGCTGACTTTCCCTACTAGCAAAACATCTTTGTTATCATTATGCATTCTTGACTTTTTTAAGATATGGTTACTCTAAATTATTTGCATTTTAGACCATTGAAACTATAAATTACTTTGAATGTTGAAGCCATCTCGTTCAAAAACTATTCTAGTATGTCAATAACAAAGCGTGAACTGATCCACATATGAGAATCCGCACAGGAGTGGTAGGCGCATCGCTCGGAAAGCCAAAATCCTAAGCTAACCGAGCCTATCCAATAAATTGAATTCAGCAAAATTTTGATCAGACACGTGCTCCTGATTGTTACGTAATTCTTGAACTGCTCAGTATGCAACCAAATCCCGTTTTTCCTTGTAATATTATTCCTGGTTCCCATATTATTATGATTTTTTGTAAATCTATATGCTTTTTAGACCATTAAAATTGTACGTACGGTTTAGAAACTTGGGAAATTTGTTAATGGGCGCTTGAGAATGCTGGTGGAGGATCTACTAATTTGTGATCCGCAGGAAATAAGAGTTATGGCAACACGTCAGCCTAGGATCCATCGAGAACCTACTAGATCATATACACTGGCCTTCGTTATGCCATCCAGAAGCCATCGCTCGGCCAGCACTTATGTGAAAACCGTTAAAATTTCAAAGAAAGAAAGGGGTCCGAGAAACAGAAATATACGAACAATGTGGGATTAAGGTGGGAACAACTTGCAAGTTTAACAGAAACCCCAAACTTGATAACGGCCTATGGCACACTATGGCAGAACTCTGAACTAAGTAAGTACGTAACATAACTTGAATGACCTCTTGAGCAATTTTAATGTATCATTTCGCCCAGGTTTTCTTCCTGTACATAGCTTGAACATGTAAGCAAAATACCACGTCGAGCGAACTCAAACTGAGCACATTCATTCGTGAGCTGCTTCATTCCCTTTTGTATTCCAAGTTAATTTTTCGCCATTCATCACACCCTGACATACCATGGCAACTGTGTGCCGTTGGTCAACTATCGTATGCCACATGATTATCGATTTCGATCGATTTTTAGCAAATCGATTAACCTGATGGCTATCACCTTCACCAAGGCAATAGACTGATAAGGTGGGCAGATTTGTGCTTCGCTTGCGTTTCGGTTCTTAGTTTACGGTAAAGCATTCATTGTTGTTAAGCAATTCAATTGGAAGAATTGACCTGAAATCAAAAATTAAGAAAGGCTTAGCAATCGCCGACGAAGTAATCAGTATAGAACCAACAACAATCCAATGGCGAAAGTGAGATAACGGGATGAAGATTTTGTGATACAACCAGTTATCAAACACAGGAATGCTTGTAACGTGTATAAGAAAATGAATACCACTCAGAAACCAATGTTTCGCACCCAGATATTACTAGATCTATACTGAAGTTATACTGCGCGGTTGCGTTTGACACAGAATGTTATCATGCTACGTCCAAGTTGATGCTGAAATAAGTAAAATCACAGATAAGCACTAAAAGATTGTCAACATGAGGCCAACATACTCGAAGCGATTCATGATTATTGCTGAAGGCATTTGTATGATATGTAAGAAACAAGCTTACGTATAAAAATTGTACAACACGCATGTCGGGCTTAGACCTGATGATGGTCCAACCAAAACCACACGGAGCCGATTAACACGAGCGGATACTACAACATACTGCAAAATTCGCTTAAAGCACCACGGACACTAACCGCAAAGAACATTCTAGAAATACGGGGTTTCGTGGACACACTAGAGTCTTTAACAATGTCTTCGTTCAATCGTAGCTGTCATGGCATTTATCCCGGTCATCATGTTTGGTCAGAGACTTGAAATGTGTTGTTTGTGTGTGAGATTGATTATTTAGCTACCCATGTGTTTTCCCGATCATAGTGTAAAAGAAGATTCGTTTAGGTGCAGTTTTAGGCTTCTGATTCAGAAAGAATACGAATCGGGGCACCCATTAGTTGATCGAAACCACGAAGCATTCATAGAATGAGCAATCCCTCATATCCACCGTTATCGGGCACTTTACGCGATCAACATTCGTTAGCTTGGGACAGGGTTAGACTCGAGGTCAGCAACCCCACTCTGTAAAAACCGTCAACCGCTAACTAAAACCAAAGCACATGTATAAAACCACAGTAACATCTCCATGCTTTGAATCGCGAAGAAAACCTCATCTGAGGTAAAAAATGAAGCAGACTGGTGAAAGCCCACCGGAAGCCAGTCAGCAGATGAATCTTCTGTCGATGAAAGCAACAACAAAGATTGCCACATGGAAAGTCCGTACGATGTACGAGACCGGAAAGGCTGCACAGGTCGCGAAAGAAATGCAAAGGTATGGTATACAACTGCTGGGAATATGTGAAAGTAGATGGAATGGATCTGGTTTGTTGGTTTTGACATCTGGGGAACGGATTATTTACTCAGGTCATGAAGATGAGAACCGTAGTCATTCAGAAGGCGTCGCTATTATTCTATCCCCAATAGCTGGAAGCGCTCTCATTGGATATGAACCCGTTGACCCACGGATAATCACAGCTAGATTAAACTCCAAGTGGAGAAATGTGACGGTAATGCAATGTTATGCGCTCACAAACAATGCTAGCCTTGGGACTGCGTCAGCAGTCTGTCATAGACATGACACCCAAGCGAGATATCAACATTTTGATGGGTGACATGAACGCGAAATTGGGTCCACACAACACAGGGATAGAAGCTGTGATGGGTACACATGCCCTAGGTGAAATGAATGAGAACGGTGAACTTTTCGCAGATTTTTTCGCGCTCAACGATCTGGTCAT
>JACCGJ010019026.1:0-19515 GCA_013407085.1 Atriophallophorus winterbourni | reverse complement strand
TTCAAATCGTCGAAACGCACGGACTCAGCGACCATGGCACAACAATGTTTTGCTGGCTTGAGGTTTTCACGCCTTCTCATCTATCCGACATGCGTTAACTTGTGTGCGTAAAGTAGTGTTGCAGCTAACATAAGCTATCGATTCATACACGACGTCATAGGTATTGTGCATGTGTGCTAAGCATGAACCGTAGAATGTTGACAGGTTAAGGTTGCGTCACTAAGCTGCGTGTCCTTGTCAAGTAGCCGTCCAAAGTGGCTAATGCCAGTTCTACACGAAAGTTGGAAAGACTTGAGCGGTTTAGTTCATGCACATGATGCTGTTTGGTCTACGTCCTAACACTGGTGTCGATAACTGATCACGAATCACGATTTTATGGGGAAAAATAAGCAATCGCTTTGCATGTACTATTGAATGACAGCTATAAAAATTACAAAGGATGTAATCAAAATTCAATTGAGGTGTTTGGTTTGTGTGGGTTCATATGGGATCAGTATACAGGGCCGATAGTGGAGTGCATCCAGTTTAGATTTAAAATCACAGATCGTAGGAGCGTTCACAATATCATGTGACAACGAATTCCACAGAAAGCAAATAAGCACCGAGCAGAAATGACGAATACGACCGAGTCTTGATTGCGGCATAACGAGACAACTTGAATGACTCCGTGAATTCTTAGCGGAACTGACATTTGTCAAATCGCGGAGAGGGTGATTTTCCATCCGCAGTAGTCTATATGTTAGGATTATGTCGCTCATTACTCTCCTTTGTGTAAAATCGGTCAATCCCAGCATGTCTATTCACTCTTGGTCTGGGATATACTGCATTCCATATGCACTATGTATGAAATGAAGAAGATGAATCGATTCCTTTAAACGAATTTTCATTGAATAAGTTTAATTTAACCACACAAATTTCTAGAATACAATTAATGAACAAGCGATGGACTTGATAGTGTTATGGAAAACATTAAATTGCCAGTCACATATTCAAGTTCGAAACAGCTTCGATTTCGTCTACTAGCGACGTCAAGCGCAGTTAAGAAATCTGCACTAGCTCTATGCTTAGATTCGCTGTATATGTCTTTATGGCTTTTTAGTGATGTTTGTTGTTTGACATAAAAGCCGAAATGCGATCTGACGTCCGATTAATGATGGTCATCCGTTGAAACTAATCGGCCATCTCGGCATAAGCGCTAGATGAATGAATGGATTTTATTGAGTACTGTCGCTCATTCTGTAATACTTGTGCATATGCTGATCACATACTTCTTTGATCAAGAATCACCTTAATATTGTCTGGTCCAAATACCATCCCACCTTAGTATATACCTTCCTAGAGGCTTTCAGAGTCTACACTTATGCAAGCCTATCTTGGCGGTTGGACAAATTACTTTATACTGTGGTGTCCGACAATATCACACAATTTTTAAATGAGATTGCTGCTGTTATGCATGATGCAAAAAAGTCGACATGTGGCAGTATTTCTTCTAACAAAATTTCTGACTGCATCTCCCAGGCAACTCTTCGAATACTATGTGCAAAACGAAGGATCCCTCTTTTGCGCGATATGATTCAAGGTAATGCAGGGTAATTCTTGGTAATTCAATGTTTTAATGGTCTAAAAAGGAAATACTTTACAGTGTGTATGTGTGTTGGTCTCGTTCTGTCGATGTCGACCATGGATGTACATCACAATCGTATGAATTTTCATCCTTCACAGCTTTTCGAATGACTAAACTGTCCGATTCGACAGGAACAATCTCTCCCGGGATTAATATACAAGTTACACACACTCGTGTAAAATTTAGTGTCCTAAATGCATATAGTTGAATTTACATCCATTTGAAGGAGCTCAGCATTCTACATCTGGTCGTACCCCATTCCCACCTGAACTGTAGAAGGTATTTTTACTCTGTCCGTGTCTGTTTTACTTGGAACCGTTTACCTTCAACCGTTGCTCACTCCACTATCTTGCATGACTTTAAAACGAAATTAGACGAATTTTTATTGCACTATTCGTCTCCAGAACACTTATATACTGTTTAATCTACTTCCTGATATTGTTTACACACTTAAATTTCAATTTTACCATCCTATGGTTGTTGTTAAGGTTGTTGCTTTTTAGACTATTAAAAACCTTAAATTACCTTGAATCTTTTGAGCTCTCTCACGACATTGCTTCTCGACCGTGAAGCTCAGCATCGTAGGTATCACCTTTGTCTCGATTTGCACATCTGAACCTTAATTTGTTCACGTTTCAACTTCATCTCATCGAAAACCATCGATCGATATTACATTGCCTACACGAAGCATGTCTCGCCGCGCTAACTTGGACACATAAACACACACTACCGCACATAAACGCGCAACGATGACCCAGAAAGCCGTACGACAAAGTGCAAAAGCTGTACGAAAGGTCTAACTGCATGTGTCATGTAACCTGTAATGTCTGCTCAGGCAAAATACATGCTTGCTAGCTGCGATATGACCTTAACGAAGGAAGCCGTAAGTGTAATCAAAGACGATTCTATCGCGGGAGTTTGCTATATCTGCTCCGAATACAAACAGAGTTCAAGAGGTCGCTGCGACCCAGCAAATGTAGAAACAACCAATCAGGGACTGATCTTAGAGACGCGAATGGTTACCCTTGAATCATGTTTAAAAAAATTGAACTTAAACTTGATTCCTTGCTAGAAACTCGCATGAAACCAGCGTCCTCTATACTCAAACAAACAACAAACGACAGTTGTATCTTAAAAAACAAAACAGCAATTTCTGACAAAACGAGATGTAAAAAAGTGGACGATAATAAACCCAGCAACGTCAGTTCCCGTCGCCAGTACATATATCAAATTAACGAGCATGTAAACCCGGCACAAACACTGAAATCATGGGCCACCGTAGCTCAAGGTCATTCAGTTTCCGGCGCTGTTAGCAAAGAATACAAGTGGACAAACTATGAAAACCTCGAACAATTGATCAGCCACCCGGTTCCACAACTGAAGTGTAATATGTACGAATATACCAGAACCCGATGATTCACTATTTGAGGCTCCGAAGCAACACGAGCTTAAGGCGTGGTTTGACCTGTGCAATATGATGAAAATAAATCATGTTATGCCCACTTCATTGATTCGCCACACCAGGACAAACCACGATTGATTAAAGTAACCGTAAACAATGATAGGGACTTGGAAGATATATTACAAAACGCATACATGCTACGAATTAGCTCAGAAACATCCTACCGCGACAGACACGGCAAAATCACCGAAAGTGGAAACCTTTCCTCCCGTAGTCTCATTTTACTTGGGGTTCCGGAAATCATAGGTGATTCTTCCGTTCACGAACGCGCTAGCCACGATAGTAAGCAGTGGAGATTTCTGACAGAAACTTTGAACATTTGAGAAGAAGTCACGGTCGATATTTTCCGTCTACCAAGATTTCTGAAGTACAGTGGAACTGGTCCAAATCCACTGAATATGATCCTTTTAAACAGCGTCGTGGCCGATAGACTAAAATGCACATGGAAAGCAGTGAAGTATAAGTTACCGAAAAGGGTTATCTTATCTAATCCCAGCGTCAAAGTACGAGACAACGCAAATGCCGTTAGATCTGAAATCAATCAAGATCCGAATCAAGAACCTGATGCAATTTCCGATTCTGTCACTGAAGCAATATCAACAAGAACAAATCTACCCACCCACCCGTTCGATACTAATGACTACCAGAGCTCAAACTCAAAAAACTTGTTCAGTCGGACCAATAACTTCAGTTTACACCCCGTTATTACTCACGAAAAATACGATTAAGGGCATCTATACAAATGCAAACAGCCTTATCAACAAATTAATCGAACTGTCCGATATTTGTAATGAAACGGCGCCAGACATAGTTAGCATAACAGAAACGTGGTTTCATAACTCATTGTCTGAAAGTGAACTCACTTTGCCCAGTATGTCTCTATTCCGGCGTGACTGTTTAGGTGATGGCGGAGGAGCAGCACCCTACTTCAAACAATCGTTTATCTGTAAAGATATGAACGACCAGACCATTGATATACCTGACACACTTCGGTGCTCTCTGACTCTTACTTCAGAAGACCATTGTATTCTTGGAGTTATCTATCGCTCTCCAGCAGCAACTCTCGACCTAAACAATAAACTGATTTATGCTTTGCGCTATGTAACAACGCGGTGCAATACTCAAATATTGATAATGGGGATTTTAACTTTCCTCAGCCTTATAGCCGGGATGATCATCCATCAGAGACACTTGAATATGAACCTCGAGCCGTCTTGGATTACGCACCCCTTTATAACCACGTTTTTGGATTTACTTGTATGATGGGATCAGACCGGCCGTCTACCTTGGACCTAATACTTACCTCAGATACCACAGCTGTAGAGAATATCATTTATAAACCTCCAATCGGACGAAGAGATCACGTTGTTCTAGAATTCAAGTACTTTCGTTGCTCTACGCGTGAATAACCGTGCTTTGTGTACGGAGAGATACAAAGCGCTAGTTTCACAAAACTGGGTCACTCCGATCCGGATAGTCATTGGCACTTTGTCTTACAGCACCTGAAATCTATATTGGAGGAACATTCAATGTTCGTTTTGAGGAAAACCTCTCAACGTAATAAATTTATACTATGAAGCAGGACTAAAAAGTGGATGAAACAAAGGACAATAGCATGGGATTTTCGCAAAGCTACTAACACAGATGATTCTTGGACACAATTTACACGACTGCAAAACAAAGTTATCAGCTTAATTCGAGATGATAAACAAGCTTTTTCAATCGTAATTGATTTCTTATATGCACCAGAATCCGAAGCTCTTATATAAACTCGTAAACGATAGAACGAATATTATACCAGGAGTCTTTGCCCTAAAAACTTCGTCCGGCTTCACTGAATCCATTATTAATACCGCCGACTTGTTAGCAGACTTTTGTGCCGGAGATTTTGCTCCGAAATCTACGGAGCATGATCAGGAACCAATCATTCGACTTGACCGACCGACCTTGAATGAAGTATTGATTACTCCGGTGAGGTAGCGCAGCACTTAGGAAAATTAAAAGCAAAGAAATCTCCAGGACTAGACGAGATAACTTCAAAGCTGCTCAAAACCTGCCATGTGCAGCTCTCTGAACCTCAATCCTGCATGTTGAATAATTTGCTCCAAGCTGGTGTGGTGCCAAAAGACTGGAAACTGGGACAAATAATACCCATTTACAAAGGTGGTTGCTGTTCTGAAGTTAAAAATTACAGACCGGTGACATTGCTGCCTTTGGTATCAAAAGTTTTTGAGCGGTCTCCTTCATCTACGGAATCTTACAACGAAAGGTTGATCCAAGTGCTTCAGCGAAATCAGCAAGCAACAATGTTTATTATGGGCGATTTTAACTTGCCTACCCTTTATCTCAGAGACGTTCACTCCCCACAAACGCTAGAATAGCGATTTAGAAAGGTACTAGATTTAGTCCCTTTATACAACCAGTACACCGCGAAGAGGTTCAGACCGTCCATCCGTCGTGGATTTGGTGTTAACATCAGAAGAACAATCTGTCGAAGCGATCGGATTCCGGGCTCCGCTGGATCTTAGTGACCATTCAGTGCTTGTGTACGACTATATTTGCAGTACACTTCAATCGCTTGCTCTGAATGGGGTTGCTCCTCAAGTAGATAAATTGGCCCAGAGTAAATCGCGTGTGCAGATTCAGCATTCAGCCCTGACTCGCAATAGAACGCGCTTGTAGATTATCTGAAACTGAAGATATACGAGAACTCGCAGATCGTTCCTAAAAGATCCGAACATGAACTTTGTGTGCAAGTGACAACGTGCCGTGCGGTCGCATTGTTTTGAGCTCCTGATTATCAGGATATACTGTTCTTAAACTTACACTTACGTGGATATATTATACGTTGTTGGACTCCTCTCGAAGTCAGCTTACTGGATATACCACTCTCGTAGCGGTATTCGATAATACGAGTAAATTGGGATTTATCGTGATTTTCCCATATTGGATCTACGCGTGCAACTCTGTTAATACTCTTCACGTCCTCAAAGGAATTAACGTCATCGGAAAGATCTTATTCTTCGCCGTCGACTGGTCAAGCTTTCAACATCGTGCGACCAACTACCGAAGAGTATCACCGGATTAAATTCTGATTTTGCTCTTTTTCGTGAACACTGAATTTTTTGCCTCGCCCACTATATTCATCATCGATCGCTCGACAGATCCCATGCTTGTGCACAAACCACTGAACAGTGCTGCTCATAACCCTGACCGGATGACCCCGAAACGAAAACAAAGCGCACCGGGCTGCATGTGTGCGGTTTGCCGAAAGTCTGTAAGTCCTGAGGCAAAGTCTGTCACGTGTTACGATTGTTTGTCGAAAGTTCATGCTAAATGCGACAAATCGCTGACCTCGGATTTAGTATCGATTATTAATGGAGATAATTGCCCTGGTGTTTGTTATGTTTGTCTTGTTTGCAAGGCCAAATCAACACCGTCAGCCTCGGCGACGAAAACCCCTGAATATGATATTGAGACGCGTCTAAATGGAATGGAATCCAGTATACAAAAACTAAATGAACTGATAATAAACGTCATAAAGACACCGTCGTTACCCGACTTAGAGGTTACTGCCGAATAGCCATCATACTCGAGCAGGACAACATTTGCCCAGATAACCGCGCAGATAGTGACTAAAACGGGGAGGCGTTCGTTGGGATCAGTGACTCCTCGACTTAACGGAAACGAAAAAGGACTCAAAAAAACCACTGCTACTAAAATGACTGACTCACATTATAAAACAAAATCCGCGGTTGTAAACCTTAGCGTTATATGTACAAACGTGACCGAGTCGCAGGAAACGCTGTTTGAAGATAAGCAAAAACATGACTTAGCTGAGTGGTATAAACTCTGCAGTCAGATGAGCTTGGCCGCAGTTACTACTTCATCAGTAGTTCGATTAAACCGCCACCTGAATTCTCCTCACAAGGATGATCCTCGCCTTTTAAGAATAACGCTGCAATCTGCGGAGGACGTGGAAAATGTACTCTTAAATGCTTACATTCTTAGAGGTGTTTCAGAGACTACATGTCGTATCCATGCAGACTTACCATGGTGGAAGCGAAAGTCGTCGCAGAAATCTAGTGGAGAATGTAATCCGAGAAGTATTGTAATTCTAGGTGTTCCGGAAGATGCTGCTGACGTACCTTCTCAAGAAAAGTCTGAGCACGACCACAAACAATGGAAATATCTAGCCGAAACAATTGGTATTAAAAATGCCATACTTGTGGATGCTTTTAAGTTACCGCGGTCTGCCAACTATAAAGGGCAAGGTCCTAGCCCTTTAAAGCTAACCTTCTTCACAAACGAAATGACGGATACTATCAAACGTGAATGGGAAGCTAATAAGAAAAACCTACCACAAAACGTCATGCTGAGCTTGCCCATGGTAATAACCGGAAGCAAGTTAACGGATGGTACCGACCCACAAACGCCTAGTGATGAGGTTCAACCTGAATGTCATGCGATAGCTCCAAAAAACTAGAGTATTCCGACTCTAGCCGAGTCGGCCCTCTGATAACTTTTCATTATTTGAACACCACGAACTTTATAAGATGTTTATATACAAATGCACAAAGCCTTCCGAACAAATTAGCTGAGCTAACCGAGATATGTTCGCGCTACTCACCTGACATTATCGCCATTACAGAAACATGGTATTCTTCCCAATTGACTGAATCGGAGATATCACTTCCAAATATGAATTTGATAAGGAACGATCGAGAGAGAAGCGGTGGTGGTGTTGCTCTTTATTACCATAATAGACTCCAGTGCCATCCAATAGACAAGACAGAATTCACGCTCGAGGATACAATTTGGTGCACTTTAACACTGATGTCTGGTGAAGTCTGCATTATTGGTGTGGTCTACCGGTCCCCTTCATCCACGGAATCGTACAACGAAAGGTTGATCCAAGTGCTTCAGCGCTTGACTCGCACACAACAAGCAACGACACTTATTATGGGTGATTTTAATCTGTCCACCCTTTATCTCAGGGACGATCACTCCCCACAAACACCAGAATACCAATTTAGAGAGGTACTAGATTCAATCCCGTTATACAACCATGTTCACGAATGCACCCGGAGGAGAGGTTCTGACCGCCCCTCTGTCTTGAATTTGGTGTTAACATCGGAGGAACAATCTATCGAAGCGATCGAATTCCAGGCCCTACTGGGTCTTAGCGACCATTCAGTGCTTGTGTTCGACTATGTTTGCAGCACTCAGCAATCGCTTACTCCGAATGGGGTGGTTCGACGGGTAGATAAATTGGCCCTCAGTAAATCGCTCGTGCAGATTCCGCACTTTCAGACGGACAATATAACCCTTGACTCGCAATGGAACGAACTTGTAGTATGGTGTTTTCATCATGGTATATTTTATTACATTAATCCTACATATTTTGTCATTTGTTTTGTTATAATGAAACATGTAAAATATGTACACAATTTGAATATACGATTCACGCCGCGCTCGTGTTCTGCTTTGGGACAAGTCTATCGTCTGATTTTTTGGGATCTGTATGCCGTGTTACGTTGAGAACTGTGTTCCGGTTTATTGCGTTCAATAACCAGAGACGTACTTTGTTAGTGGTGAAATCTCCGCTGGATCAACCGCTACAAATTGGTGAGCCCGAATTTGGATTACTTTTTCACGCTTTCCCGTTTACGCATTTGGCTTTCTCATTTTGCGCACTATTTTTATCAACATGAAATCTGACAGTGAATCCACCGACGTCGCAGAGGAGAAAATATGTCATTTTACATTACCCACTTTTGATATGAGTGATCCTCGTTTATGGTTTGCACAAATTGAAGCGCTATTTGAATCATATCGCGTCACGACGCAACGAACACAGTACAATCGTGTTGTTGGCATGCTCCCGCCTTCAGTTGCCAAGGAAGTTGCTGATCTGATTTACACCCGTCCGTCAATCAATCCTTACGATGTCCTGAAATCAACTGTGATTTCCCGCATTGGCTCGACTGACGAACAAAACTTACGCAAGCTACTTTCTGGCGCCGAACTTGGTGACCGTTCCCCTTCCCAACATTTGCGGCACCTCAAGCAATTGCAGGGCGGTCAACAAATTAACGTCAGTGTATTGCGACAAATATGGCTGCAGAGCCTCTCCCAAGAAATTCGTAAAGTGCTGGCCGTCATGGATGATACCACCAGCCTAGACCGACTCGCCAAGGTGGAAGATGAAGTCCATCACATTGCACACAATGTGTCCATCTCCAGTGTATCCCCAAACCCCACACCTAATTTTCCTAATTCCCTTGAGAAAGAACTTTCTGACCTGAAATCCCAGTTCAATGAATTCTCCTTGCATATCCAAAACCTTTCTCGTGCCCGGAGTACCTCTCGTGGGAGATCTTCTCAGCGGTTTAAAAGCAGATCCAACAGTCGCTCAAATTGACCTACTATTTGTTACTACCACCGTCGATTTGGCGCGAAGGCTATTCACTGCACGTCGCCATGTACTTTTACCACTGATACCGAAAACCAGGGAAACTTCGTCGCCAGGCAGTAGACACGGCGTCTCTGTCTGGCAATACCACTAGTCGTCTACTCCACGTCAGCGATGGTTCAACCAGTATGCGTTTTCTGATCGACACTGGTGCGGAAGTCAGCGTTATCCCACCCACAAAATCAGACCGCAAGAACCAATCCCCCCTGACTCTCCGAGCGGCGAATGGTACCCGAATTTCCACTTACGGTAAGCGTTCCATTTCTGTAGATCTAGGTCTACGACGTAATTTTAAGTGGATTTTCATTGTGGCGGATGTAAAAGTGCCAATTTTGGGTGCAGACTTCCTTTCTAATTTTAATCTTTCTGTTGATTTGGCTAATCGTAAGCTCATTGACAATTTAACAAAGCTTAATACATTAGGAGTTTTCTGTAATTCACCCATACAAACAATTCGTGTGGTTATCCCAGACACATCCTCTACATACAGTTCCCTCGTGACAGAATTTTCTGATATTTTTAAACCTTCATCCTCTACTACTCCTGTCAAACACGATGTCAAACACCATATTTTGACCCGCGGTCCGCCCATTTTTAACAAACCTCGCAGATTGGCTCCCAAAAAGCTTGAAGTTGCCAAATTGGAATTCGAGCACATGTTGGAGCTTGGTATCATTCGACCCTCTCATTCGCCCTGGGCTACTCCTCTGCACATGGTTGAAAAGAACAAAGCGGACGCCTGGCGTCCATGTGGTGATTATCGTGCCCTAAATCGAGTGACTGTCCCTGATCGTTATCATATCCCCCACATACACGATTTTGCCCTATCCCTTAACGGCAAATCCGTTTTCTCCAAGTTGGATTTAGTTCGTGCCTATCATCAGATACCCGTCGCTGAAGAAGACATCCCGAATACCGCAATCACTACTCCATTCGGTTTGTTTGAATTTCTAAAAATGCCATTTGGCCTACGAAATGCTGCTCAAACATTCCAGAGATTCATGGATCAGGTTTTTCAAGGTTTGTCTTTTGTTCATGTGTACATTGATGATGTTCTTATCGCCAGTTCCACGCCTACAGAACACGTTGAACACCTGCGTACAGTTTTTCAGCGTTTGTCACATTACGGCATTATTGTCAATCCTGACAAATGTTTGTTTGGAGTTGCTTCCTTGGAAATCCTCGGTCATTTTGTCGACAGCTCTGGTATCAAACCTGTGCCACAAAACGTATCTGCCATCAGTGAGTATCCCTGTCCAACTTCCCTTCGCCAGTTGAGACGTTTTCTCGGTCTTGTGAACTATTATAGGCGGTTCATTCCACATTGTGCCGCTTTATCACAGCCAATGACAGATCTACTACGCGGAAAGGAGCGCGATTTTAAGATGAATGACAACGCCATCAAGTCGTTCGAATGTTTAAAATCTGCCTTGAACGCAGCTACTTCACTGACGTACATGTCTACGTGTTCCAAGGCGGAGTTATCACTCGCCACAGACGCCTCTCAAGAAGCAGTCGGTGCAGTCCTTCAACAAGAAGTCGACGGTATCACCAAACCACTTGCTTTCTTTTCCCGACGTCTTCAACCAGCTCAGACACGATATAGTACGTTTGGTCGTGAATTGTTGGCCATCTATTATGCAATACGTCATTTTCGCCATTTGCCAGAAGGTCGCAATTTCACTGTTTGGACCGATCACAAGCCCTTAGCATTTGCCCTTGCTGCTGCTTCAGATAAATATTCACCTCGTGAGATCCGACATTTGGACTTTATTTCCCAATTCACAAGTGATATTAAATATTTGTCTGGACCGTCCAATACTGTTGCTGATGCATTTTCCCGTATGGAAATTTCTGCAGTCCGTCATTCCCCTTGGATCTACAGCAGCTAGCCCTCGCTCAACAGAACGACCCGGAACTCCAACAGTACGACACATCATCATTTTCTCGTGTTCGACAAATTCCTGTGCCCAATTCAAACTTGCATATATTGTGTGATTTTTCTACTACCCAACCCCGTCCTTTTGGTTCCCGCTTCATTCAGACGAATTGTGTTCGATCAAATCCACGGTCTATCTCATCCCGGTATCCGCGCTACTCGCAAACTTATCAGCGAGCGTTTTATCTGGCCGAGTATGCATAAAGACATTCAATCATGGACTAAATCTTGCATCCAGTGTCAACGCAGCAAAGTACAGCGTCATACCATCAGCGCCCCTGGATTATTTCCTCTACCGCGCGAACGTTTCCAACATGTCAACATCGATCTGGTAGGTCCCATGGCTATATCCAATGGTTTTACATACATTCTCACTTGTATTGATCGTTTCACCCGTTGGCCCATAGCTGCTCCTATTCCTGACATTAGTGCGGAAACGGTGGCGAAAACTTTCCTGCAAAGCTGGATTAGCAACTTTGGTGTTCCATCAACCATAACCACTGACCGTGGATCCCAATTTAATTCAACCCTGTTTCGCGAGTTAAATAACCTTCTTGGTACGAACCACATTCGAACTACAGCATATCATCCTTGTGCTAATGGTCTGGTGGAAAGATTTCATCGCCAGTTGAAGGCTGCGTTGATGTCTCATGGAAATACAGAGTATTGGGCAGAGCATTTGCCATTAATTCTTCTCGGTATCCGTACGTCTGTGAAAGAAGATCTTGGTTGTTCTGCGGCTGAGTTACTATATGGCATGACTCTTCGTCTCCCAGGTGAGTTGATCGCATCACCTGACGTTCCAATTGACGTTAGCATTCCTCATTACGTCAATCGTTTACGAACATTCATGCGTCAATTACGCGTAACTCCTACCCGTTCCAATACCCGTCCTTTTTATCTTCCTGCCGATTTGCGAACATGTGATTTTGTTTTTTTAGAACGGATCAGGTTCGTAGACCTCTTCAACCTCCTTACACTGGCCCTTCCAAAGTAATCAGCAGATATGCAAAGTATTTTGTCATCGACAAGAATGGTGAGCACGACACCGTCAGCATTGATCGTCTCAAAGTCGCCTATGTTGAGTCTGCTGTCTCTTCCGAACATGACGCTGTTCCAGCCAAGATTGAAAGCACTGCTGAGACTGTAGTTATTCCATCCCCACCCAGTCCCTCAAATCCAAGTGAACATTCATCACAGTCCACACAGTCTACCCAACCATGTATATACTCACCCCCCATCCGTCCCCGAACTCGTTCCGGTCGTACCGTCAGGTGGCCCGCAAATCTCGCAGACTATGCGGATTAACTTTTTGTTTCGAGCGTTTCACTCTCTTCTAACGCTCTAGGGAGGGAGTATTATGGTGTTTTCATCATGGTATATTTTATTACATTAATCCTACATATTTTGTCATTTGTTTTGTTATAATGAAACATGTAAAATATGTACACAATTTGAATATACGATTCACGTCGCGCTCGTGTTCTGCTTTGGGACAAGTCTATCGTCTGATTGTTTGGGATCTGTATGCCGTGTTACGTTGAGAACTGTGTTCCGGTTTATTGCGTTCAATAACCAGAGACGTACTTTGTTAGTGGTGAAATCTCCACTGGATCAACGTACAGTAGTAGGTTTTCTGAAAATGAAATATAGACGAGAACTCGCAGCCGCAGATTCGTTCACAAAAGGTGCGTCGATGAATTCCGTTGGTTGTCCGCAGCAGAACAAAAAGGTGGATAGCACTGAAGCAAGCAGCGTGGGTGCAGCATAAAGCCAACAATACTTCTACTTCTTGGCAACACTTCCGTATGTTACGCAGCAAAGTGACTTCACTTATTCTAGAGGGTAAGGAAGCGCACCAATTGATGTTGCTGTCAAAAATGGAACGCGAACCTAAGTTACCATACAAAATCATGAACGCGAAAGTGAAAGTCAAACCGGATATTTTCGCCGTCCATAATGGTGAAAAACTTACTGAGACCGCGTTGGAAACCGCGAATGCTCTCGCGATTTATTACTCTAAAGTGTTCTTGCCAAATGTTTTAGTGTAACGTCGTGATTATTCAGTGTGCTCAGAATCGAAAAATTGGGCGAAAATTTGATAAATCCAGAAATTGTCGCAAGTCAATTGATCAATTTAAATTTAAGAATATCCCCTGGTGCGGATGACATCATACCGGATGTGCTCAGGTTCTGTCATCGTCAGCTTTGTGAGCCGCTTTCCAGCCTGTTTAACTATTCGTTACTTAAGCGAGTTGTACCGAAAGATCGGAAGTCCAGCATGATTGCACATATCTTCGAAGGCGGCTATCGATCTGACGCCGCAAATTATCGTCCCGTCACACTAATACCAGTTATTGGTAAGGTCATGGAACGTATAGTCTCGGGAAGAATGGTTGCAAACTTTGAGTTGCGTAATTTGTTATCGCCAGCACAGCATGGGTTTCGGTCTCATCGCTCTTGTCTAACGAATCTTCTCATAGCGTTAGACTACTCGACGAACGAGTTGGATAGAACTTCTTGCATTCACGTCTGTTATTTAAACATTTCTAAGGCTTTTGACAGAGTCTATCACCATTTGCTTCTTCAAAAACTGATACGTTTAGGAATATATGAACCACTCCTCTCATGGCTGTGCGACTACCTATCAGATCGCTACACCCGAGTTAAAGTAAACGGAGTGCTATCCCAAAGGTTCAAAACCGCCAGCGAGTCCCAAAAGGATCCGTGCAAGTTCCGCTCCTCTTTCTAATATACACAAAACGATTTATCCCCCGCTCAAATCATATAAAACGGTCCTGTTCGAGGATGCTATGAAAATTTGGACACAAATCAGTACTGTAGATGATTGTGAGAAACTGCGAATGGATTTGAACAACGTGTTAAATTGGGTGGCCTTGAATGAGATGACATTCAATAAACGGAAAAGTAAAATGCTCCAACTTGCCAAGAATGTTACGTGGGCATATCGATTAAGAACCAAAAACTTGACATGGAAAAAGATCGGAAAAAGATCTTGGATTAGTGGAAACCTCAAGAGCACGGTACACTGCCAATATATATATATATATATATATATATATATATATATTCAATAGCCCAACAGATTGTTAGGTATCTTTCAAAAAATATTTGGGAACTTCTCGCTGGTAACGTTACCAAGGAAAATGAACGTCTGCCTTCGCCCTACGATGAAGTATGCGGTAGAGGTCTTGGCTCATTGGCTTGGAAAAGATATTGCTATCTTTGATAAAAACTATCGCAGAGCAACAAAGTTAGTGATGGTTTTTCGCAATGACTTTACCCAAAGGATAATACGACGCGATATTATTCCACCTATAGAATTGTGTCTACCGAAGGACATCCACTAAAACATTTGCCTGATATGTGTGATGGGAAAGCGACATGCGGAAATACCTTATTCCTTTAAGTCCCAAGTACCCGTATTTATTGTCGGCGCCATTTTTCGCCGTACGTGCTATATTTCTTTGAAATTCTTTACCCCAACATGGGGTGGACTCTCTTTGCTTGGCGGTTTTTAAAGCGAAATTACACTTACACATATACAAAAGAACATCATTCGTGATATTCTCATTATTTGATATTCTCTATTCCTTTTATACTATTATATTTTTCCCATTTTCATTCATACCGCCATCTTGTGGTGTTGTAAAGTATTAACTTTTTAACCATAACTCTTCGAATCCTTGAATCCATTATAATGATGATGATGACTGATTAATTCATTGATTGATGAATGGATGGGTGTATACATGCATGCGTGAGTAGTTTTACTCAAATATTGTTCACGGTTTTAACCGTGCTTCTTTCGATTATTTTCTAAAGAGAATTAGAAAATTTCTGCATTCCATAAGTTTGTGTAAACGGATCTGATGAGCACACAATATATTTCCGAGATTTTCGCTTCTATCACAAGTCAACTCGAATCAATGTTTTTTCGGTTTTATAGCGGCGTGCTCTTTGAGGTTCTTTCGTGTTTCGTTGATGATGACCGGCATTAACCCCAAATCGATTGTTTCACATTGTCAGTTACATTCCGCAAACTAATGTTGGTTTGTGTTTGACCGACAAACCGTGTTGTATTATTTGCGGTCAATTCGTGCTTTGTTACGTGTGACCGATATTGACCCTCAAATTGATTCTTTCAACTTTACGCAAAAGAAATTTCGCGCTCGGTATTTCACTGTCAATCGTAATTTCGAAAATATGTTTACGCCATCAACGCATCCGCCATTTTAGCAAAATGTACGATTGATTTTCTGTGTGGTATAACCAGTCTTCTCAGTTTTAAATTTATGGGTTATTTGCCTTTGAATGCTTAACGATAGAAGAAGAAGAAGAAGAAGAAGAAAATGACTTCATTCGTATAGTCGAATTTTCAGCAATCATATTAATTCCACCACAAAAAGAGTTTTCCGAAAACATTACATAAAAGATGTGACGGTGAGGAGCAGGGAAACCCAAAATGTCTAGCTGCAAATAATAATAATAATAATAATAATAATAATAATAATAATAATAATAATAATAATAATAATAATAATAATAATAATAATAATAATAATAATAATAATAATAAAATAATAAATAATAATAATAATAATAATAATAATAATAATAATAATAATAATAATACTCATCCTCATCATCCTCCGACTCCATAATCCTCCAATCACATCAATACGATACTAATCCTCCTACCTATCCTACTCATCCTCCTAATCATACCATCCTACTAATAATAATAATAATAATAATAATAATAATAATAGTGACTAATAGGGAACGCAGGCGTAGGGCATAGAAAGATAGCCTTCGAACTGTGTAGTCACATGATCAGTCCAGTTGAGACTTTGTGATAACGTAACGCCAAGTTATTTGAAACAAGTGCTTCTGCTGAACTCAGAGCCAGTAAGGAAACCGGAAGAATTCCTTGAAGCAGGGTTCGATGTCGCTGACTAACCAAGTTTGAGAAAATTACCTCCTTACATTTTGTGGATTTAACGATAAGCCGAGTAAGGATGACCACTGGCCAATGGTATTGCTCATAGATTCTGATACAGGAGGGTCAGCACGTCTATGGTGGTCAAAAATAACGGCAACGTCGTCGACGTAGTTGAGAGTGATGGTGAAATGAAAGAAGATCATAAATATAAACAGATAAATAGGAGAAAGAAAGATTCGCGTCCTGTGGGACACCACGAGGAATGAAGATTGAACGCGAGAATTTGCCATTCACGACCGAATATTGTACACGGCTTTTAAAGTAGGATGAAGTATGTTCACAGGGACTTCACAGTCAGAAAGGTTTTGAAACAAAGAATTCCTGATAACAATTTCGAAAGCGTTGGTGTTATCAATTCAAAAAAACAGGCACGGCTTTCAATTTCGAATCAACTGAATGGGACATGTGGTCCGTTAGCACAGCAGTTCTGTCAACCGTCGGACGATTTTTCCAGTCTGCAAACTGATGAGAATCTTTTAGTAGTCAGCTCAAAACCATGTGTCGGAGAACAATACATTTAATTACTTTGAGGAATTGCGGCTTACAAGCGATGGGACGGTACTTCCCAGAATCATTTTTGGGAATCGGGTTTATGCGTACCGGTTTCCAACAGTCAGATATTATAGATTTCTCCATGCATCTATTTTTAATCGATGAGATAGGCAAAGAAACTTAACGTGCGCATTCTTTTAGTAAAATAAGGGAAAGATTGTCAGGCCCAGCAGCCTTTGAGTGGGATATAGTGGAAAGAGCGCACAAGACTTCCAATATGTAAGCGTACGGCTAAATATGCATTTAGATAAGCATGAGATCCCAGTCTCAGATTATGGGCAAGCGCTAAACACTCTACTAGCCTGAACCTGTGTTGATGTGTCAACATTGAATTTAACCGAAACCAGAAACTTAGAAAGAGGCACGAATTCTTCGGCGAGCTCTCAGTTTTTGCTCATTACCAGCGACAAGCAAGAAAGCACAGCATTGTTTGTATATGAATGCTTGACAGCGTCAGTGGCATGTTGAATTTATCATGGGACATCCTTTGGTGAGCTTTCCCCGCCCGGTATGCAATCAATGTGAAAATATTAAACATTCCGGATTTCTGATCAATTTAATTCTGACCTTTGTTTCCATGTAACACGAATGTTTGTCCTGCTTACTCTTGAAAATTGAGCGCAGCTGAGACTCAAAGGTCAGGTAATTAACACCGTTCTCAGTGGAATGAAACGGTAATGATGATGCACCACCAGGAGACACCGTGCTAAGCAACCACAGTGAATCTTCTCTTGTCTTCCAGTTTATCCTTGGTGCATTCGTGACATATGCGTAGTACAAACGAACAGGTCACGGTGGCACATTTAGGAAATTCGGCTTCAATAGCATTCCCAATCATTCTCAAGTGTAAAATAGGTACTAGGTACAAACAATGGTCAGAAACATAGGTGTGTGAGCGTAAAACCTGAATCACTTCATGCTGTATAACCGGCGATAAGCACTGGCCCCTATGATCCCTGGCGGGCTTAAAATGGAAGCCGTTTTTTGTCATCTGTTCATACAGTGAACTTCATGTGACGAAAATATAAGATTCATAATACTAATCGATGCCCATCCTTGCTTGTTTCTGATAAGACTGGATAGCCCTAAACTTGTTGTTGATTGAGAGTTCTTGAAATAAGTGTATTTCAAATGCTGCTCAATGGATGAGGTAAAATTAACACATAATTGTGTCTCTGTTGTAGGCGTGAACTGACCCGAGGGCTGTACGGAAGTATCATCTATCCTCTAGACTATCAAAAAATGACATACATTGTGCTTCCACCGACATAGTTGAACAATTTTGTATAAACATCGGGGACGCTAAACTACTTCTGGATTTTGAAAGATGGCCTAAACTGACTTCGACGAAGTAATGTCTTGCTGCCAGTGCGGCATATATCACCGCTTCCAAAGGTGCTAGCACCGCGAATGCTGGTCTGATTTTAGCGATCCTCTTCAAGCTCACTCCCAGCGGTCATGAAGTTTTTAGGTAGTAAGTAAGACTGTGTACGATAAAATTTTGCAGTTCTCGTGGGTAATATCCAGAGATTACCTTAATAATACGCCACACACTATTAGTGTTCCGAATGTCTCCAGCGTAACGGTAGTATGAATTTTAACCTCGTAAATATAAGTTTTAAGTGGAATAGAGGAGTTTTTAAAAAGTGTGCTGATGCGTTGCACAAAACGTTAAACTGACATTTTAATGAGCTATTTAGCTAATAAGGGCAGCGGTCGCTTAGACGACGTAGCACGTGTGCCTTATTATCGAAGGGGCCATGGTTTTAATTCCATCGAGGCTGCACGTTTCGGGGAAAAAGTTCTTGCACCAAATTAGCAACGACACCTGCTCTACATTAGTCGAAAAAGTGACTGCGACAGCTTAATAGTGGCCAATGAGTGACATCGCACATACACCACCGAGAAAAACTAGCTGAGAGACGCAGTTCCGGCATTCAAGTAATGGTCACGTTTGCAGTCATACATTTCTTGTCCTCCATATACTATATGTGAGGAATAAACTGCCTTTTAATTTCCTAAAATGCAAGGAGCTTCAAATTGATAAGCCATTCTAATCCACATATCACTTTGTGCTGTACCTAGTTTGAAAGGGATCTTGGAGTCAGAGTATGCGGTAGCCTAAATAACTTCATGCATTGTGAGATTGTGTACATGCGTGCTTTCGGGATTTACGGTACGCTTGGACGGATTATCAGATACTTTAAGCCTGGAACTTTGCTCACGATGATGAAAACACACATACCCCGCATATAAAGCTTGGACTTTATGGCACTAAGGAGGATATTCTACTGCTTGATAGAATATAACATCGTGTAACAACATTCATCAGTGTTATCGAAAAATTAAGGTACTTGGAACGAATGCAACGGTTGTGACTCGCCACCCAGCTTCATATAAATGTTCGGAATAATGTGATATTTTCAGACAACATATT
>JACCGJ010019024.1:0-12542 GCA_013407085.1 Atriophallophorus winterbourni | reverse complement strand
TTCAAATGAAAAGACGATGGACAGCAGTTTATTTCCACAAGAACGAAAAAATGAAAAAGAAACTCTTTTTTGTGTTTCAAAATATTTTTCGAGTATTTTTGTGTTTTTTTATCATGAAAATGAGGGAATGAATGAATGAACGCAAAAGCCTGATCCAGGCAAAGTGCCGTACAGTCAGAGACTGTACGTGGGCTAAGATACTGTCAGGTTGCCCAGGCCTAGACAGATATGAGAAAGAAAATAGAAGAATGAGGGATTTAGTCTTGAGGGTAATGCTCCGGGAAGAGCTCCTGCCACCGTTCGTCCAGCCCATGTTTGAACGCAATTACTGAAGTTGCCAAGATTAGTTCTGCGGGAAGTGAGTTCCACGCGTTCACTATACGGATGCTGGAGAAGTGCGTTCTGGATTCGAGCCTAGTGTGCAGTTTACTTAGCTTAAAACTGTGCCCTCGTGTACCAACCAAAGGAAAGAGGTAAAAAATAAATGTTTAATATATTTTTCAATAGCTGCTGGACTTGAAATTCAGATCTACTTTCGTATCGACGACCTAAAGCTTGACTATGAAAGCCATATCTTTTTGTCTTATTGAGCGCATACAAGCCATACGGTCACACTTATGTGGAATAAAGAATGTGAGACATTTGTGATGTAATCGCTGAAAACGACCGAATGATACCCAACCACTCATGGCAGCAGCTTTTATGTTGGTATCCTCCTTGAATTTAAGTGACCATGTCACAATTTTACCCAGGTCACGTTGAATATAAACCCATTTTAGCTTCACCCCGAAATCATTACTGTGCATTTCTGTCAGTTTACAGGAAGCTGCCATTTCACCGTCCAACCAAGCAATTTGTCCGATTCGCTCTTGGCAAAAGTGCTTACTGTACCTCAAACTTTCAGATAATTAGAAAATTCACATTTGAACAACTTATCTTTTTTAGCTGCAAAATCTCTTCACAGAAGCTATTCCTGATGTTCATTATTCTTGCGTATGGCGCAAGGTTTGCGTCAAGTACCTGCATCTCTCGTTTCCATTATTCATAGAATGTTCACTCATTTCGTACCTTACGTTTAAATTGTTGAAACTTTTCACGGCCTCTAACCCTATTCTCATAGCGAACCATTCTAGCCATCCTTAAATATCAGAAGCCTATGCGATACTGGGGCAGGTACGAATAAATTTCCATTCAAATCATTTATTGGATAATCTGTTTCGCAATGCATTGCATGTAATCTTACGCGTTGCGCTCTGCAGTAATGATTAGGGGTACCGCTGAAAATCCTTATTCGAGTTTCGAACTAATCATTAGTTACCAATGCTTACTCTAAAGTGTTCTACCCTGACGAGCGCGTATCCTACGATATACCTGCATTTAGATCGCAGAATACAATACACGAAATCGTTGTGAAACCCGAGAGTGTCCGGGTAAAGCTACGCGGGTTAAATACAAAAAAATCCCCGGGTGCTGATAAAATAACACCATTCATCATAAAGCAATGCGCTCATGCTCTATTCTCACCGCTCTCTGACCTTTTCAGCCTGTCCTTGAGTTGTAGCACGGTTGCTAATGACTGGAAAATTAAACTAATCACGCCGATATACAAAGGAGGGAACCGATCTGATGTGTTTAACTACAGACCAGTCACGTTGTTGCCAGTGTTCTCGAAAGTTCTCGAACGACTTGTGGCTGACGAACTCATTAAACATTTGGAACAAAATAAACTGATTTCCATCGCACAGCACGGATTCAGGACAAGACACTCCTGTCTCACCAATCTTCTCATAACTCTTGATAATTGGACACGAGCCGTGGACGTTGGATGCCCTATCCATGCTTGTTACTTGGACATGTCTGAAGCTTTTGACCGTGTTAACCACAGCATACTGCTACAAAAATTGGAGCAGCTCGGGGTGTGCGGCAGACTATTGGCCTGTATAAATGATTACTTGACTGGTAGAGTTATAAGGGTTATTGTTGATGGGGCACTATCCAGGACAGTTGAAGTTACAAGTGGCGCACCTCGAGGCTCAGTCTTGGGGCCAATACTCTTCCTCGTGTACGCGAACGATATACTCGAAATCATACGCAGCAAAATCATTTTATTTGCGGATGACATCAAAGTCTGGACTAGCATACGCACCATAGAAGATTGCCAAATTCTCCAAAAAGATCTCGAAGCACTTCATAATTGGTCCTTGCGGAACTGCTTACCATTCAACATCCAAAAATGTAAAATGTTGAACGTCGGTAAATCATTCGAATTCACATACTCTCAGCAACTTCCATGGGTTACTGAAGAGAAAGACCTGGGCGTGTGGATTAGCAGTAACCTGAAGTCTTCACTGAACTGTTCTGTTGTATACAAAAAGTTCTACCAAATCTTAGCATTGCTCAGAAGGATCTTTGGTCGTTTCTCGAAGCAGATACTCCCACGTATAATTAACACCTATATCAGACCAACAATGGAGTATGCTGTTAAAGCATGGTCCCCATGGTTACAAAAGGACATGACCTTGCTACAACGGGTATACCACCGCGCTACAAAACTGGTGACCGGGCCATACAACAGGCCATACGAGGAGCGGATTGCAACGCTAAACCTCTTTGACTTTTCATACCGTCGTCTCAGAGATGACTTGATCCTGCTGTTTAACATTCTGCATACAGTGGATCACCCACTTGAACAACTGTTTCATCGGCAAGAAGCACGTGTTAGCAGATCGCATGGATACAAGTTAATTATTCCACACTCTAGATCAAATTGTCGAAGGTTTTTCTTTGCTGTCAGAGTCTGTTTTCTATGGAACTCCCTGCCCCCACATATCATTTGCGCAACAAGCATGAACATGTTCGAGGCTGAACATGACAAGTATATGTTTACCAAACCCAAACTTGCACCTGAATACACGTGCTGACTTTCCATATGTATAAAACATTTGTGTTGTTCTTTTATGAATTCCCTATATTTTTAATCTGTGGTTACTGTAAGGTATTTGCTTTTTGGACCATTAAAACTTTGAATTACTTTGAATTACATGATATTGCGTTTAATTTAACAGGGTTAAGAATGAAAATTCCCTCAAATTTCTCGAAGAAATCGTTTCACACTATTAAACTTCTTCGAAGTCATTGATAAGCGAGTAACTATTCATAGTTGTTTAGTAATAAGTGATATGCGGCTTAAAATGATATAATTTACAAGACCCCCATATATTTACATCGGGTCGGACAATGAAGAATTTGTAGCAACCTGTAATTTCACTTTCCTTCCAATTGTATTTTCGTTTCCTCGATGCTTACTTTTGTCAACAATTTGTACATACTTATCCTTGTATCATTTTCATCCAGTAACTTAGAAATTATCGTTCCGTTCCGATAATCGATATTGCCATATCGATCTATCGATTTCTTCTTGTCCCGTTCACTCATAGACTATCGATCTTCCGTTTCGTTAAATGAGTTGTCGTTACTCACCCTTTGTATCGCATTCTGTGAATAATCATTAATTAACAATACACTCTCCGCGCGCGTTCGTCTTCTGCTTTGTTCGCTGGTGCTGTTTTGCTGCGTGTTTGTGAATCACGACGGTTAACGGCAAAATTGACGTGTCGCCACATTTTTCAGCTTCGCTAATTACCATTGTCAATCAACGCGACACACCGGAGTTTGGAACTGGAATATTTTTGTGTGTGGATATTTGCTTTGGACATTGAATTTTCACTCTCCGTGAGTTCGTTCCTTTGTCCATTTTTACTATAACATTTTTCTGTTATACTTTTTTGCATTTATCCACTACACATTTGGTGAGCCCGAGCATTATATTATTGGTGAAACCGTATTCCATTTTTCGCTCAGAACTCCCGTCATTTTTTCAATTTTGCTATAATGTCGTCTGAACCCACTGAATCGCAAATGAACGTTATTAGCTGTAACACGCCAGCATTTGACCCTGCCAACCCGCACGTGTGGTTCATCCAAATAGAGGGTATGTTTTGTTTTAAACGGATCACGAAACAAGAGGTCATGTTTTCTTTCGTTCAATCACAATTACCGTCGTACATCACGAAAAAAGTATTAGATGTTCTTGACCCCATGCCCTCTATTTCGCCTTACGACACACTGAAGGCCGCTGTGCTCAAGCGTACTATGGCCTCTGACGAAGCCAGGCTAAAACAACTGCTGGCTGGTGTAGAACTAGGCGACAGAACCCCCTCACAGCTGTTACGCCACATGCGTTCCCTGGTGGGCAACACAAAGTTAGACGATTCCGTCCTACAGCAACTTTGGCTGAACTGCCTGCCACAGAGCACCACCGCCATCCTTGCCGTGTCGGTCGATAAGGTCTGCCTCGACACATTGGCCGAACTAGCAGATAAAATTCACGAACGCATTGACAGAACCAGCGTCAATCAAGTTTCAGAAGGTAGTAACCTCTCAAAACTTGAAGCCACCGTGGCCATGCTAACTAAGGAGCTTGCATCCTTACAGCTTATCATTTCCAACATGGAACGACCCAAAACGTCTAGAGCTAGACCCCGGAGTCCATCTGGAAATAGAAGCCACTCTCGCCCTCGCGATACCAACTGGTTCTGTTATTATCACCGTCGTTTCGGGAACGCCGCGCGCAATTGTCGCCCCGGGTGTGAACACTCTAACGCTGACAGCCACCGTGTTAAAAAACCACGTAGCCAGTCAGTTAAGGCGACGACCGTTCCTGGCAAACCCACTAGTCGCCACTTATACGTCTACGACGCATCTTCTAAGCTCAATTTTCTCGTAGACACCGGTGCCGAGGTAAGCGTTATACCGCGCACTTACGAAAAACGCGACTTCCGTCCTTCGGGCATCACCTTGCAGGCGGCTAACAATTCGAAGATTTTGACTTACGGTGAAACATTTTTAAAACTCGATCTCGGACTTCGACGTGAATTTCCTTTCGTCTTCTTGATAGCCGATGTTCAGAAGCCTATAATCGGTATCGACTTTCTGACGAAATACGGTCTCGTAGTCGATCTCCAGCACCGACGGCTACACGACAATACCACGTCACTAAACGTGTCCGGTAAGCTATGTTCAATCACCTCACCTGGTCTTCGAATTTTCGTCCAGAACAATGCCACTTACAGCGATTTCCCGACCCTAACACGCCCAGCACAATACACGGAGCAACCCACCCACGATGTTCATCATCACATCGTAACTAAAGGTCCTCGAAATGTTGCTTAAGCTCGCAGGCTACCGCCTAAAGAGCTGAAAGCAAAAAAAACGCGAATTTGGCTCCACACTGAGACAGACTGGCAAAAAGGTACCTGACAATCGCACTACCGGCGAAGCTGAACCAGCATCCTACCGCTCAAGACCAAAACAACACTTTCAGCTACGCAACCGTAATAAAGACAAAGCTAGCATCGATCGCTTTAAACCCGCTTACGTTGAACGAAAGTCATCACAAGAAGCTACCACTTCGACCCCACCCACACAGCCTATGACGACCAGTGATGTCACATCCAATCGACCCTCACCCATACTGTCTACTCCTTCATCTCGTCAAGCACGTACCGGCCGCAGAGTGAGGTTCTCCGCAAGACTGGTTGAATACATGCCCTAAACGGTGTATCGAGCGTTCATCCGTCGACTCACGCTCTAGGGGGGGAGTTCTGTAGCAACCTGTAATTTCACTTTCCTTCCAATTGTATTTTCGTTTCCTCGATGCTTACTTTAGTCAACAATTTGTACATACTTATCCTTGTATCATTTTCATCCAGTAACTTAGAAATTATCGTTCCGTTCCGATAATCGATATTGCCATATCGATCTATCGATTTCTTCTTGTCCCGTTCACTCATAGACTATCGATCTTCCGTTTCGTTGAATGAGTTGTCGTTACTCACCCTTTGTATCGTATTCTGTAAATAATCATTAATTAACAATACACTCTCCGCGCGCGTTCGTCTTCTGCTTTGTTCGCTGGTGCTGTTTTGCTGCGTGTTTGTGAATCACGACGGTTAACGGCAAAATTGACGTGTCGCCACATTTTTCAGCTTTCGCTAATTACCATTGCCAATCAACGCGACACACCGGAGTTTGGAACTTGAATATTTTTGTGTGTGGATATTTGCTTTGGACATTGAATTTTCACTCTCCGTGAGTTCGTTCCTTTCTCCATTTTTACTATAACATTTTCCTGTTATATTTTTGCCAATTCCAATTCTTTGATTACACTTGCTCTGCCTATATTCAACGTATTTTCGATACATATTTTAACTCAATTTCATTGAAATAATATCTGTTGAATCCATTAAATATTTCCGGTAAAAACATGCACTCGAAAACCCTATTATCTTCTCGAATTAAGCTACGTAAATTATCTAAGCCTAGTAATTGTACTGTTAGATTAGACAGCGACACTTCTATTATTTTGAACAAACTAAAAAAATTGGAATCAGAGTTGTCAGAACTTAGAAACGAACTAGCAACATGCAAATCCAACTATAGTTCTCTAAAACCGCTCTTATCTCTCATGAACTCTGATATTGGCATTGACCACGATATATTGATTCAAGCAAATAAATTTATAGAAACCATGAGCACTGAAATATATCAGAGAGAAGCTCGCTCAAAAAATGTCATCATCTTTAATATTGCCGATAATTACCCTTTAAATGATTTAAGAAAATGTATATTCTCTACATATGGCATCCCCACTGAATGTTTCACTATAGCTCGACTTCGTAAAAACACAATTAAACAACGCACTCCTATTTTAATAAAATTTTCAGATAAGAGTTTTGCGTTGTATTTACTTGATAATAAACACCTTTTGAAAAGTATACCTAGGTTCTCGGGTGTGGTCCTAAAACCGGACTTAACAACCATGCAACGAAAATTTAACTATAAAAAACGTAAAGTTATCCGCTCCAATACTAGTAACAATACCTCAGATACAAACGAACAAATGCAATGTGAATCAGTAATTGAAATTAACTCTAATAGCTCCCATAGTTCGACATCCGCACCTGATAATCAAGGTGTGAGTGTAACTCCACATCTGCATCTACGCCCGCAGCGTTTACCTAAACTAAGACAAACACGACCCCTCTTACCAAACCCTCCTACTTTCAGAGAGGCACTGATCAGACCACCTCCCCGACAACGTATGCAGACAACTAATTATATAAGTGGTTCACCCAGTCTCAACAACCGTATTGACACATCTCGTTTCTTAATGAATAACCCCCTATCATATAAGCAACACTATCACCATTCATCACCACCTCCTACACCTTTTTGTAATATTCAACCTTATTATAATTCATCTACTGTTACACAGTATCCCCCTTATTATAATAATTATATTCCCCAAACTTTATTTTACAATCCTTATGTTTCCCGCTCCAATTATGAACCATCCTTTAACACTAATACCACTTTTTTTCAAAAATACATAAATTAAATTTTAAGCATAGTAAACTCTCTAATGCACTCACAACAAATCCTTTAACTTCTGACCTTCATATTGTTCGTTTTCTGGTCATAAATGCTGGATCAATTATACCTAAAATCCATATACTAAAATCTTACCTATCTTCTTAACCTGTAGATATTATTCTTATAACTGAATCCTGGACCCGTGATGATCACTCTGACTTTAAACTCATGATACCTAACTACCAGGTATTTAGGAGAAACCGCACTCTAAAACGAGGTGGTGGTTGCCTTATTTATGTGCATTCAAGATTTAAAGCTAATAGTATAACATCTTCGAATTTAACAGAACTTGAAGATTCACTATGGTTAGAACTACCTATACTAGATCTCTTAATAGGCTGCATCTACTACCCACCAGGCTCAACTTCATATAATCTGAATACATTAACTCAAGCTTTCATCGAAACGTCTTTACATCATGCACGCTATAAACTTATAGCCGGTGATTTTAACATGCCTAATTTAAACTGGCACGAACGAAGTAAAGTTAGCTCTCATACAAATTTTATGAAAACGCTTGACTTACTAGGTTACAAACAATTTATTGATAGACCAACTAGAAAGGACAACATTCTTGACTTGGTCTTTACTCTAAATATTGATCCAAACAACTTACTAATATTGCCTTCCCCCTTCAATGGGGACCATAAAATTTTATCCTTCCACCTATCATGCACTTGCAAAGCTACCAATGAGGTCAAGACTCTTCACCGTTTCATCGATTGGAAGTTACTTTCAACACTTATAAGGATTGAAGATTGGTCTCATTTCTTTCTTTCACATGATTTTCCAACTATATCCTCGACATTCCATTCGAAAATTATAAGTTTAATCGATAAAGCTAGCAGTTCTAGAAAACACATAAAACGAACTAGGCTCGAGAAAATGGAAAAGAAAATAAAAAATGGTCTAAAGTTGCAATTAACAATAACGACATCTTTGCTCGTTTACGTTCTTATGAACTATTGAGTGACCACAAACTCATTCTAGACCACACATTGATTGCATCAGAAAATAGAGCACTGAACAGTTGTGATAAACTAAAATCACTCAGCAGGTTATTTAAATCACGATCCGTAAACTCAACCAGCAAAGTAGATTTTATTATTCAGGACCGAACTTATAATTCGGCAGAAATAAGAATTACAGACCCTATTACAATCTGCGAAGAATTTCTTAAATATTTTAATACTACTTACAATACTTCCATCTATAAAGATATGACTAGAACATTTCGTTCACCTAGTGTATTAAATACTATATGCATAAATCTGAATGACATTAAAGAAGTCTGCAAGCAAACTACGTCCAGTATCAAGCCAGACATAACAGGCATTCCACCAGCCATTTGCAGAATGGGTGGTGACGATTTCAAACTTCTTCTACTGAACTTATTTAACACTTCAATCGAATCTGGAATCTTCCCTTTAGAATGGAAACACTCTGTCGTTACACCCAGACATAAATCTGGCTCGAAGCACACGGTATCAAATTATCGCCCAATTAACCACACAGCTATACTATCTAGATTACTTGAAAAAATAATAAAAAAAGCTATCTTAAATCACTTATCTCCAAGTTTCTTCTCTAAAGCTCAACATGGTTTCCTAAATAAAAGATCATGCATTACATGTCAGCTTGAATACCTTGACTATATTACTACATCGATAGAGGAAGGTTTGGCAGTTGTAGTTGTCTTCCTAGACATAACTAAAGCATTTGATACTGTTCCTCATAAGATATTATTATCGAAACTTGAATCATATGGCATCGGAGGTAATCTTCTTTCCTGGTTAACTTCTTTTCTTACTGATCGCACTTACTCTGTTGAAGTTAATGGCCGTAGATCACGCAGCCTACCTATTCCCAGTGGGGTGATTCAAGGTAGCGTATTAGGCCCCTTACTATTTCTTATATATATAAATGACATACATAGCGTCATTTCGCATAGCAACTGTTCTTATTCGCTGATGACATGAAAGTTGTCATCACTTTCCCAGCTAATCAAGTACAAACTTATATAGCTCGACTAAACAATGATTTAGCTGCACTTGCAGATTGGGCAAAAAATAATGGTCTAACGTTCTCAACAGCAAAATCTAATTTTATGCCTATAAGATGCACGATACAAAATAACTCAATCCTTCTAAACAATAATGCAATTCAAATGATTGACAGCACGCGTGATTTAGGATTTCGATATTCTTCATCACTCACTTTCAACGAACAGATACGCCACCTTATTACTAAAGCCAGACAAAGTATGAATACTATACACAGATCTATAATTCAGCCTCATTGTAAACTAGAAATGTATAAATTATTCACCATTCCTATCTTTGACTATTGTAACATAATATATACTAATATAAATAAAACCGATAGCATAGTTTTAGAAAAGATACAACGTTCTTTCTCAAAATCAATAATCGGTTATACCACCAGACAATCCTATAGAGAAAGATGTATACAACTGAAGCTCGATCCTCTATGGTTTCGCAGACTTAAGCATAACCTCATCTTATTCTTTAAAATACTGTCAACGGATAATATGGAAATACGTTCGAATATTCATATACGGCATGATTCTAAATATAGCTTGAGAAACAGTGAAAAAACTATTAAGTTACCAAGGTTTCGTACTAAAGTAAGGAACAATTTCTTCTTGACTAAATATGCTAAACTGTGGAATCTTCTTCCAAAATATATAAGACTCAGTTCCTCTTTAAATGAATTCAAATCACATCTAGCTTATTTCTTACCGTTGATAAAATTCGTAATCTTCTTAATTTAAATGTTCTACCTGATGATTTATATAATAATGGCATTCCTGGTTATTGATATTAAATAAACGTTCATATCGTTCGAAACAACATTCTCTCGCCTCTGAGTTTTTTTCTCCACAGCAAAATTCTCAATCCGCACCAAAATGAAACTGGCCCCCAGACCTCAAACTAGTGGAATAAACCACCTTCGCCTAGCGGACAAGAAAACGGCTCATGGTCAGGAAAGATCAATCTATTTACAATAATCAAAATGAAAAAGTCTGGAACATCAACAATAGAGATTCTTCGCGCATCTTTGATGGACTTTATCCATTGATCATCAGTGTTGCCGGAAACATTCTAGACTTTTTTTGCAAAAGCTGTGTTTTCGTAATATATCAGATCAGGTACCGATTACCTGGAAATAACTTCAAATACCGTTACCTTTATATTTATTGAACGTTAAATTCCGCTGAAACAAATGACTTTGAACAAATTGTTGTTGCAAATGTACATCCTATAATCTGATTGTACAAAGCTTTTGGAAATTATTGATCATGTTTAACATGCCTTGGATTTCCAAGAATAAAATATTGTAATTCATATTTTGAAGGTCAAACATGCTCGCGATTATCAAAAACGATGAAACCCATGGATCGAGGGCAAGGTTGTATATCGAAGAGGTAGCGTTATGTTCGGCATCCAAGTTGGAAAGGACATTTATTTTCCCTAAAAACTCAATATCTTTTAATGATATTACAACTCTATTACGACTCTATTTTACATTTATTTGAAATATTTGACGCGAAAATCATTTTTATTCTTTTGTATTTTCCGCATTTGATTATCGCATTTCGCCATTCATTCTCATTGGTCCATCGAGTCTTGACACGCTTATAATGTGCCATTTGTCAAGGTTATTCCCTTTTGCATTCTATGCCTATGTATATGGATGAGCAACCTATGTTTGCCATTATTGAAAGTGAACTGCCATAGAAACCTTTCTGAAGCCTTCATATTTTCTCTCAATAATCGGTTGGGCAAGTATCGTGTCAAGCATATCTGGGTGCAATTCTAGCGTCAATTGAAGCTCCATATCAAGAACGTAACACTAGCCGACATAGCTTCTTAGCAAATTTCATTAAATAGCCGTGGGTGATCAGCTCGGGACTAACGGCGAAGAAGTCGTTTAAAAAAACACCAGATAATCTTCTGAATATTATAAAGGTTCCAAATAAGTCACTCCTTAAACAACGGTGAATAAAGGAAAATGACCTTGAGGCTTCAGGCGTGCAGCGTAAGGTTTCACTCGCTGTTACTCAATCATGCGAGTTGCGAGACAGGCAACGCTTTCAAGTCAAACAATCCCCTCTTTGTAGTGAGGACCCCACACCTGAACACACGATTCAAGATGCGGCTGAACAAATGACACGTAAAGTGTCTCGAATACACCTGGACATCTGCATGATAGCAGAGATTCGAGCCGAAAATATACATTGCGTGCATGCTGAGCTGAGGCGGAACACTGTTTCTGCCATTTTAAGTCAGCCATGATGAGTACTAGCAAATCCTTACCATACTATGCGAAGGTGACCCCGATAGATTTTTCCGGCACCTTATTAAACAAAATTGACAAGAGTTAGTTCTTATTATGGTTCATTAGGAGGTCCCACTAATATGGTCAGTTTATGGCCATTTTATGGAAGTGCATCAACGTATCTTTATCCGTTGATTCGCTGAACTTAGCATGATTCAAGTTTCAAGATACAAGAATTTATGGTATAAAAAGCTTGTAGCAGTACAAAACCACGGGATATTCGTATAAGGACAATGAATATATATATAAGAAATATATTGAGGCCTTTGGAAGATCGACAGTTTTGTATTTAGATAAAATGTCATGTATTGTCTGGATATGATGGAAAAATTATACGTTTGGATAAAGATCATGTTATATAAACGGTATGTAGGGTGGAATTACTACGCATAAATATATCCCATTTGTTCATGAAAATCCTTTCACAACATATGACGATAGGAATTTTCATAGGAAACAAACGCGCACCGAATATAAGAAACGACGGCAGTTCCGGTGAGAAGGTGGAATATCAAATTCCAGTTATTGAGTTCGTGTGACACGGCTTGACAGTAGACGAAATACATGCATAAGAGGGTGACTCTTCGGGTTCGTTATTTTATAAGTTAGGATTAGATCCAATCGGACCAGTCTGCGAAACAGTGTATTTAAATTAAGATGCAGTCCATTCTCATATTGTAGTATCA
>JACCGJ010019023.1:0-12321 GCA_013407085.1 Atriophallophorus winterbourni | reverse complement strand
TTGTTACAGTGGTCTTTGTTTCTTCAATTCGATTGAGAGCAGTTGTCCGCACACTCCTGCTCCATTGTCGGCTCGAAAATTGTTGAGGCAGACATCAAACGTGGGATAATTCGGTGTGAATGTGAGTCATTGATATGCTTGCGAGCGCGGCATTTCACAATTGCTGCACCACGAATAGTAAAAGTGTACATTCACCCGAAGTTGGATGACATTTTCTAGTTAATTGCAACAGGCCGGTTCTACGGGAATGCAAATAAGCTTGTGCACGTTACGTTCAGTCTGCAAAGCACTTTATCCATGAACAAAAACACTATCTAACCACACTATCTACCTACCCCATCTAGTAATGAATGGACAACGATCGCATGCTGACCTGCTGTAATTTACAATCTTGCATACGTATGGTTCAACATTCAAGATTTATGGTTGAAAAAGCAATTAACTTTACAATAACCACAGAGTGGAACTATAGGTACAAATGTATATACAAGTATATAAATAAAATCAAAATCAATAGGACGATGATAGTTTATTAACAGTTTGGGGCAAAATTCGAATTAGCTCTCATATAATCGTCAAGTTTCGATTTGAATATAGATAAACTGTCTGAGCTTACCAAATCGGCAGGTAGGGAATTCCAAACAAAGCACACACGCACCGAATAAAATACCTGCCGCAGTTCCGTTTGGAGTGTGGTATTTCCAACTTGCAATCATGACCACGGCTGTTGCTGGAAGTTCGACGGTGGAATAATAAGTCCAAGGGGTGGGAAACAGTGGTAAGTATTTTGCATGCGAGGAAGAGATAACCTCGCATTCTTCTTTGTGCAAGTGTCCTCAGCTCTAGTCGTCTGAGTCGCTCGGCGAATGGCGTATTTTCGAGTTCAATGACAAGCTTAGAAGCTCTCTGATATATACGATCCAGAAGTAAGATATCTTTTTGGAACCTTGGTGTCCAGGCTTGTGCGGCATAGTCTAGAACCGGGTGTATGCATGTATTCATAATGAGAGGAAAACACCCCGGGGTTCGTGAGCAGCTGATTGTCTTTCCGAACTTTACATTAGACTTTGATTTGTAGAATTTAATTTCGACTTGCTTTTAAACACCCGCTTTCTGAACAACATAATGTTGTGCTTACATCACCGAGCTTGCTTACGTACGGATTTGTGAGCACAAAAATGGAATAGTCAGCTTAAAGTGTCTTGAGCGCTTGATCTGAAATCACTTTATGATTCAGCATTTGAATATCGTGGTCCATGCATAAATATTTGCATTTTTGTTAGAGATATCGCGCTGTTCAACAAAGCAATGAGGTGCGTAGTAGATAGGCAGTAGAACGATAAACAACGAAATCTTGAATTCATAGATTTATTCATAGATGATATGCGGGTAAAAAGCTATGTTTTACAAGACCCACAAAAATGTACATCGGGTAGGATGGTAAAAATATCAAAATATTGTTAGAGATTATTGTCAAACGTGAAAAACATACTTGCCCAAATGGGCATCTAGTGATTTCTTGCAAACGTCAATGGTTCCTGATTGTACCACATGAGTAGGTAAACTGTTCCACAATTGCACATTGCGAACGGAAAATGCATATTTGCGGCAGTTCAACCTGCTATGCTGTTGGCAAAGTTTCGATTGGTGACCTCGCAGATGTATGTTATGGGAAAGATGAAACCAACGACTGCAAGGATGATTTGTTTGATTAAGCACTGTCCAAATAAAGATTAGTGCTCTTCGTTTCCGTATGTATTGAGCCGAATGCAAATACAATATTGTAAGTCTCATTTCGTTTTGATAATTAGAAAGTCCCAGGACGAGTTTTGTCGCTCTGCGCTGTGGAGTTTCCAATAGCTCAGTATCTTTTTTCAACCATGGATCACATGCCGGTATAGCATATTCGATATGAGGACGGATGTAGGTTGAAATCAATTCGCAGACAATGTTGAGGTCTCAGGAGACCCAAGTTGTTTTCAGCTTTGCTAACAGTGAGTCGATATTGCATTGAGTTTCCTAAGTGAGATTGGATAATCACACCTAAATCTTTTTTGGAGGAGGTGGGTTTCATAACAGTACAACCTAGATAATATTCTTTGCTCAACTTGCTGTTGAGTGACAAAAGGCTGCATTTCGAAGCATTCAGTGGTATTTTGTTGTCTATGGACCAGGTGTAAATCATATCGAGATCCCGTTACAGGTTCTGCGTGTCGGCTGTGGAGTTTATCTTGCGCCAAAGCTGTGCGTCATCAGCGAAAATAAGCACCGACGACTGCACTACAGTAGGTAAGTCGTTTATATATTAAAGACAAAAGCGGTCCGAGGACTGGTCCTTGTGGGACACCACGGGCAACTTTAATCGACTCGGATAGTTCATTTTTGACTCTCACGTACATCTCACGGGATATCAACCATTCTTTAATCCATGCATGGGGTTTACCCTGTACCCCATAGGTAAGTAGTTTTGACGAAATTACTTCGTGATTGATACGATCAAAAGCTTTTGAGAAATCGATATAAATCACGTCCACGGATTTGCCTGCATCCAGTAGCTTTTGTGCTAATAGCAAGTTTGTCTGGCAAGATCGTTTTTTTCTGAATATATGCTGTGCTTCGGAGATTAAATTATTAATCTCAAAGTGATTCCGCAAAGCGTTTATATACATAGTTTCTAATTTTTCGTTTTCAGTTTATGGTCCTCTTTGTTTTTTGTTGAGGAACCCTCTTTAACTGTGGTATTCAAGCATAATAAGTACATAATGGTAACCACAGTTCATACATTGCAATCTTGAACTCCCTGGCTAAATGGATATACTATTGCTTCATAAAATATACCATCATGCAAATAAAACTCGTAAGTGGTTTCCGGAAACTAACGTACTAGGAACGAATATGGAAACTGAGATCCCCCACACCCTTTCAAAGAAACCTTCGAGATGTTGTGATACTTACGTACACAATATTACATACCCCACAACATCCTTTGAAACATTTATTCGAATTCCGTAAGTCACAACATACACACAATCACTCCGCGACACTACAAATCCCCCGTTATTGTATTAGATGTCGCCGACATTTTTATTATGTATGTGTCTGATTGCTTTTGAATGCTCTCCCCAAAAGTATTGTTACCGCTCCCAGAGTCGAAACATTCATTCGAAAGTTTGACACGTATTCGTTGGATAACGATTTGGCTTGGCTATACATGGCATTACATGATTATGTGCTAATTTTTTTTACATGAACAAATATTTACTGTTTTAATAATTGTGAAACTATATGCTTTTAGTGGCCATAAATTTTTGAATCTAGTACAATCCCTTGAACTCGCAATCATTGAGCTGTTGAACGATATTCCTCATTATAACCGCGTTTCATGTAATACCCGAAACCACGAAACCTTCATGCCTACGTCTTGTTTTGACAAGCAATGAACACGACATTGATAACGTTGCCTACGAAAATCCACAGGGACTACGTGATCATGTCGTCATCCAGTTTGACTATCTGTTCCAAGATGTAAGCATAAGTGATGACAGTAAATTAGTTTGACGGATCGATATTGGGGCTTTTAGTGATGGCCTTCAAAACGCGATTAACTGGAAACAGCAACGTACATGAGTTTTAGGTATGGGAAATAACCAAATAGTATCAAATTACACGTTCAGTCTGACTGTACGGTACTTTACTTTGATCAAGCTTCTGATTTCATACATACATTCTCAGTGTTCCAATCTATTAGTATTTATCCAGGATTTAACTGTCGATTTTACGGTAAAAACTCCACCACCTCTCAATAACAAAAGGTTGATTCGTTCCAATTAGTCATCTAGCCTGTAAAGCTTGGCAGAATATCAAAATAATAAATCTGCAAACCTGATCACATCATGTTTTTCAAACTCAAGGTAAGATTTTGAATAGGGTTCATACAGTGAACCTCGTGTTCAAATGCAGTCGCACAAATGTGGTAAATGACCAAGTTCTATGCTGCCTTTTCTGATTGTTTGGAGAGAGAAATACCAATGTTCGTCGTGCTCACAATCAATAGCATCCATCATACAATCCGTTATCCTGTACGATTGACTGTCCACACAACAGCATCGCATACCATTCATCAAATTAGGTCAAACACAGTCGCGTGATCGATCGAGCGTCAGCACCGTTAACAGTGGCATGAATGTATAGTTTAGTTAACCCGCTTGCTGACTTATTCAAATGAAACGGAAATGTCAGCACATGCAGTTGAGCGAACTAGCTGTTGCTCTCTCGACGAGGCGCAACGCTGACATTGATCATTCACTCAATCAGACTTTAAAGTGTTTCGTAATTTTACTATCAAATCCACTTCCAGTCTTCACGTTGTTTTACACTCCTTGTGCACAGATTGACGGATCAAGTTGCAATCGCCACTAGCTCATGGCGTTTTTGGCTTTTTATTTATTAATCTTTATACAAATATTCTATGTTATCGTACAGCTATTAGCCTTTTATACAAAAAATACTTTAATCTCATTACTACTTACAAGTAACATATAATAAACATATTTATAAATTTCAATTATTTGATGAAAGAAGCGTAAGTTATACAGGATGGCAATAAAAAATCGGATAAAGTAAACCGAAGTTGCTCTAGATGTCTCGAATGAAAATTAATAATCCAACCTGGTTACGAAATCGTTTCACTAAGTGGGAAAAATATTCGTCATCATCTGAAATTCTATTCATAATTGACGGTGGCGTCAAGTAAAAATCAGGTTTTAAAGGTGGAGGATGTAGAGATCGTGGGACGGTGTACCGTTTACGATGTTCTTTAGGAATATGTTTGGACAACGGTCAGTAATGACCTAGTCTCCGGCGGTAGCGCGTGGTCTGTCACAATTCGAGATATCCATTGCACGGATGTGCAATCGTGTAGCATTTATATGCTGTGCGGCTAACATCGTGCTAATTTGATTGGCCGACGGTAGTGAGCTGCATGCTGAAACCCGCTGGAGTCTCACTACCAATTCTATTTCCCCTCATATCTGTCTAGGCATTGGGCAGTCTCTGACTGTGCGGTACTTTTCCTGTATCAGGCTTGTGCTTTCATACCATACCATACCATCATTGCTGTGTTAGCGTGCACGCTTTTTGATTCGAGGATCGCTGGGCTACCATAACAGACTTTGCTGACTGCTTCAAGACTGATATGGAGAAAGATACAACGCTGATTAATCGTGATTGGTCAGACAATAGTCCAGGATGTAAGTTGTAGGACAACATAATTGATGGCGAAGGCTGAGTCCCACCCAAGAGAGAGGATATGCACCACTGATGACCGAAACCCTAATTATGTTCTTCCATTATAAACCGCCGTGATCAATTTTGTGAATATTTCGACAGATCTGATACTTACGAGTAGTCACAAACGTGAAAGAACTTATTCAATTCACCAGTGAAGGACGAGTCTTGACGACCACAAGGTACAATGAAAGATGTGCTCGAAGAATAGTAGACGAACAGATTGCCTAGATGTGCAGTTGTACTAAGCGGTCAACGACGTGTCGAATAGATTATCAGCGAACGTGGGAGCACGCGGGAGTCTCATTGCGATTTTCCCTTTCTTATCAGTCCAGGCTTGGCAAATCTGATAGTCCGTGGACAGTCTACCTTCTTTACTTTACTTTTGTGCGACTATCTCCACCTGCAGGATAAGTCCACTTCAATGAAGAGTCTTGGGAATTTGGGTATCAAGCGGCGTCCCCAGCACTACTCGGCCGTTTGTGCGAGTCCGATTTCTCTAGCCTGTGCACAACCAAGTGCGACCGCAAGGCAACAGGAGTTGCAAGAAATAGACGGTTTGCACCAAATAACGTCTAGGAGAAATCGGCTCAGATTTTTCTCCCAAGCCTTTCCGCCATCGGGTATCCGCAAGGCAGCGGAGGTTTAAAATCAAGGGTTTTCCTTCCTTTAGATGAAATGCCCTTCCGGGCTTACGAACTTCATCTGCCCGAAACAAACTGGTTTTCAGGCACCAGTCACTCGCACTCACCTATTCTCACGTTGGTAGAAGCAGTTCCGCCGGGCTAGGGGAGCCACTCGTGAAGGCCAGAAGCCGGACTTAGTTGTCAGAGGCTATTTGAGACGCGCACCATATGGGAGCATTTAATAGACAGTGGGAGCTTATCCCCATCGCCACCACTGGCTATGACAGCCTTTGGAACCGTGGACAGTCTACGAATGCGCAGCACCTCGTCTGACACAAAACTTGTGATTTCATCAATACACTGTTGGTGGATTTATCTCCAAGATTTTCTGTTTGTGATTAAACGCAACATTTAGAAAGCGATAAAATATTTTAAATGAACACATTCTAAAACCAACCGACGAAAGGAACACAGTGTAAATGAAAAAATATCATAAAATATATATATTTATATATTTACACAATCATTAAAAATGAACAAAGTGCCACCCAATCAATTTGGGTGTGGGCGGGATACTACCCGGTTGCCCAGGCCGAAGTAGAGGAGTTGATCTTGAGGACTCCCACCTCAAGCCTTTGGCCCGAAAGCCTAACCCGCAAGGCAGCGGAGCGAGATTAAGGATCGCACCTATCGGGGCCGGATACTGTAGGTACAGTTCACAAGCCATTCGCGAGGTAGAGACCAAGCAGGGACTCCCGACATCATCCCAACCAGTCGAGCCGGTGATCCTTGTGGATTCATACGCCTCTTCTGGTATACAATATCCGCGAGGGACAAGGAGACTGTGTTTGTCTGGCTTCTCACCATTGACCAACCTGGTATGAGTAACTCTGAAGATGCCACGAAGACATCACCCAGTATAGCTCAATGGATCATCGAGGCACGCAAGCCGCCGCACCACGTCAAGGTCCAGTCTCGCGCGAGCAACGGGTGATTGGTTTCAGAAAGTACATGTTTACGTAGAGTAAAGTACAGCCATGACAATCAGTACACTCAAAATATTTGTACTAATACAACTGAAAAGCTTTAGTTGCATCTCGTGGTTGGTTCAAAGGAAACAATGCAATTGTAGACCACACAGATTAGGGTTTTGATTTCACGCTAAAGACCGAATATAGCTCGTAAATTAGCTCCGTATTCCAAATTTCATTTTATCAACAAGCAGAAAGAGTGCGTTGTCAAAGCGGAGATATTTCTGATAGCCACCGAAAAGTTAATCGTCGAAAGAAAGCTTCTAGCAGATGCCTATCCATCGAAGCTCGTTAAAATGACTAACACCTGTCAAGATTGTTAGAAAACTTGCAGCACAAGGTTACAGATGTTGTTGGTCTCATTCGGCGGATGTCCATCATGCATATACGTCGCAAACGCATGACGATATAATCCATAGCGTCTCACAAGACTAATGTCTGATTCGGGAGGACAGATCTCTTCCGCAGCATCCACAGTGCTAGCGTAGAGGTGCAAATTGCACTAGAGATGAGTACTAACCACGAGCTTTCGAATGATATGCAGAACTCCACCCTCCAGCACAACGTAAGAACAGGAACTGCCGTAAAGTCCGACGACGCATTAGAACCGTGCCAGCGACAACATCGTCGGAAGTATGAGAAGATCAAAAACGTCAGCCGCCAATCGTCAATGTCGGTCAAACGAGCCCTGCGTGGCCCCGAGGGCTTGAAGTGTCCCGGTTGGCACGAAATCGACTGACAAATCAGATCGAAATGACAACCATGGAGAGATATGCTTGAGGTTGTTGAGTTGCCTACACAAGATAAGCGTACGCTTTGCTATTTGTCTTGTGCGTAATGAACGCGTTTTTGCTGATCGTTAGCCCAAAGTCTTTGCATGCCGATGAAAAACAGTCCGCTCACATTGGAGGCATTATGTAAAGCGTCGTCTGCTAGCTGGGGAGGAGCAGATACAGCTCTTGGCTGCTGAACGCAGATCACGCCGCCGGCGTGCAAATGATGCAATACAACCGAGTTCTGACGATCGTTGCAAGCGCTGCGGGAGAGATTGTTCCTCCCGAATAGGACTGTTTAGCCATTCCAAAAGCAGCAGAACATGAAAATTCATGCGATTGTGATGTACATCCATGGTCGACATCGACCGAAGGAGGCCAACAACAACAATAAACGCGTTTGAGCAATCGGCTTTCTCTTGTGTTATGGGATTCGTGAGTGAACGCGTTTAGCGTTGGACAGGTTGACGTCAGGGATTAATCGGGTGCAATGTTCAAGCGGCTGTGAGACGTAGTTATTGTTGGACCGATAAGGGACCAGCTGTTCAACAGTTATCACTCGTGGACTTGACGCAACCAGTTCCGGCCTCTCTACCCCACCCGCTACAATAGGTAGTATTAGGATGATCGGAGGGAGTGATCTATAATCAGCGGTAGAAAGCAGTATCTGCTCTTGTTCAGCTAGAAGACGATGTTTCACACAGTGCCTATAACGTGAGTGGGCCAGAGCAAGTTCACCCCAACTTGTGGGGCCAATTTCAAGAGCCTTCATATATCTATCGCAAACGTCTTGGCACTACAAGTGCATCTTACCCAAAGGTCGACTTCTAATTTTAACTCTCCATATAATAGATGTTTTTGGAATACGACCAACCAGGGTAGGCAGCTTTATTACAGTCAACTAAACAAGCAGATTCGGAAGACACTTCGGCATTTGCTACTTTTTTTAACCCACGATATGTTCAAGATGCGATGGACGTAGTTTTAAGGAAGACGCCCGACGAAGAAGCATCTCACCGGAGTGATGATTTAACTTGGTGGTGGATATTATCGAGTGAGAGGATTTGGACATGTTCATTCATCATCATTGACAGCATTACACCGGTAACAAGTACCTAACTGCCATACAACCATGACAAAGTAAAATATTCTAAACTATATGGGGATGGGTGGGATCTAAAAATGTACTTAACCTATAAAAGATTAGGCACATACATACTGTAAGGAGTTGCCTACACCTCGAATCAAACATTTTCATCATCAGAGACAGCATTACACGGGTAGCATGTACCGAATGCTTAACTGCCATGCAACCATGAAAAATTAAAATCCTAAAAGATGAGGAAGGGTTGGACTTAAATAGCTACGAATTCTAAAGAGGAGTAAGCACAAACAAACTGGGCAGAGGTGCCTACACCTTGAACGGAACAGGTATTCAATCGAGTTTCGTGAACGAGTAGAGCTACATAACAACACGACAGCTTCCTTGTGGCTTTCACAGCCATTATGAGCGGATATATCAGGCTCATCGTCACAAGGATGACATTACCATCGCGAAGCACACGACTGGAACCAGATAACGTGCCAAGCAACATTGATAAGATGTATCGATGACTCACTGTCAGGACGATATTATAGTCACAAATAAACGCGGAAAGGAGGGGACTTAACAAACTACACGCGACAAGAGGAACAAGGAACTGAGCCGAGGCATCTACCCCGGGAAACAGGAATAACGTAGCGTGTTGTTCTTTCGAAATACGTTTAGTGATGCTGTCATCTAGCTTGATGAATAAACAATGGCAACTCGACGAACATTGTTTTGAACAACATCCACACCATGAGCTACAAGTATTCTCTTCCATATCTAATCGAGTAGCTCTTTGATCTTCTACCCGAGGACCCAGTTCTTTTCTATCCGTTGTCCAATCAATATAACAGCGCCCAGGACCTTCAGCGAAACCACGAGCAATGGCGACAGTACTACATCGTGGTGTTGTGAGAAATGATGAACCGATGCATTTTAGGTGGTCTGCAATGATACTGTCGCGCTGACTTCACTGAGCTCGTACACTATAAAACGGAGTCTTCCGTGCACTAAAAAACGAGCCATCATCATCACGTGACTACAGCATGCCCTCAGTTTCAGCGGAATACCGATGACAATTAGTTTAGCAAAGCATCACTAGCACAGTTCGGGCACTGAACATGTTCCACGTAACTTGTGCTACGATCCCTTAGCTCACCTGGTGCACTTATACGTCGAGCAGTCACTAATATCGTCGGGAACACAGCCTCAATAAAAATGACAGACGCTCGCTCAAGTAGCCTTGTTACTACTGAACTCGAAATGCACGGGCAAGTAGAATACCACCAATTACGGGATACCGATCGATAAGGAGCAAAAACGGTCACTCAAAACCGTGTTCAGTGGCATATTCTGTGACCGTACATTCGAAGAGACAGTCGAATCACTCAAGCAATGTTTTGGTGATCAATCATCTCTATTCAGTATTCGTTACCGCTGTCTTAATTTGGTCATGAATGAAACAACGGATTTTGTGACAAATCTCGGAGTGTGAACGCTTCAAATTGCGCTCACAGACTGACGACCAATTTAAATGTCTCATCTTTATCAGCAACCTGCGATTTATAGATATTCGGACTCGCTTACTGAATCGTCTCAAGTAGGATCCAACTATGACGCTCCAAGCCATTGGAGAAGATCACCAACGTCTCATGAACATTAAAAACGACTCCGACCTCGTGCAGTCGAACATTCGTGACAATTTCACAATCCAGGAGGTATAGCAACCAAAGCGGAACAACACTCAACAACCGTCTCCGCATCTAGCACGACAACCAAAGCTGCTCAACACAGCTCAAAAATCCAAGCCACCGTATCCATGCAGACATTGCGGAGAATGGCACTTTCACCGAGAATACTCCCAAAGAACCAATCGATGCAACCAAGTAGGACACAAAGATGGGTTCTGTCAGAAAACAGTCAACCGGAAGACACCAAACAACGGTTCTTCCCACACCCGAACATCAAAGCCCTTTTCACGATCACTAAGCGTTTGTGCTAACCAGCAAGAAGACTTTGTAATTGCTAACAGACCGTGTAATAATCCCCTCTTCTCTCCGTTTTCGAGTTCTCAGACAACTCCATCGGTCGAATGAAAGCAATCGCGAAATCTCGCGTGTTCTGGCCGGGCATCCACAAAGATATTGAAAATGTCGTTCGTTCTTGCTCTCGGTGCCAACAAGCTGCGAAATCCCCCACAACCCAACCTTGGGAGCGAGTACACTTGAATTTCGCCGGTCCGATCGATAATGTATCCTATCTCATCGTTGTTGACGCTCACTCAAAATGACCAGAAATCACTCCCGTGAATCCGCCAACTGCGACCCCTACCATCAACGCATTGAATCGAATCTTCAGTCAACATGGCCTACCAAACACCATCGTTTGCGACAATGGTTCGCAATTCTCCTCCGCCCTTTTTGAACAGTTCTGTAGAACACACAATAATAATCACCTCCGGTTTCCGCCCTACCACCCCCAACCCAACGGTCAAGCAGAACGCTTTGTTGACACCTTCAAACGAGCACTCTTAAAAGCGCGTGGGGAGGGGACAACTATGGAAGTGCTTCAACGATTTCTACTGGTCTACCGGTCAGCACCGCATCCAGGTTGGCCTAACCAGCAGAAGTCCTCATGGAGCGTAAATTGCGTACAGCTCTAACGAGTATGTTACCAACTCAAACCCAAGACCAAGAAGAACGTTCTGTGAGAAACAGTTCTCCACTAAGTAATGGGACCTATGCTTGGGTTCGTGATCATCGCCCGAACAGGAATCCTTGGGTTTACGGACGAATCACTAATCTTCGAGGTTCAGTTCTCGATGAAGTGACGGTTCCAGATGGTGTATGTGTACGCCATCGCAACCAATTACGTCCGGCACCTACCAATCCTCAATGCAAACCTCCGGTTGCTGCTAGCGTCCCACTGGATATATTACTTGACACGTTTGGATTACCTGTTCAAACCACAGAAACATCAAACCCAGTGACACTCAGGCGAGGCAAGAGAATTCGCAAACCAGCAACCAGGTTACAGGTTGACCCTAGGAGGACAAAGTACGAAAGTTTCACGAGGGGAGGTGTTGGGTGAGGCGTCCTCACCCATGACACGTGCGACCTTGGTAATGTCCTTATCCGAACATTGCGGATGCATGCTGTGACACGTTGTCCTTATCCGCTTACTTCGCACACCCCTTTGTGTTCTCTATACAAACACTGGCCCTGTCCAGATCTTTGACCTGCGAGCCTGTGTCCTGAGTCTCGGCTTGGTCATTTCATAACCATCCTGTGTTGTTCTGTTTTCTGTCTCGGTGGGCTTGGTCTCTTGTATCATCTAGTTGATCACCCGAAACAACTGTCTCTCAAACCCACAATACATAGCATATTCTTGGAGTGTTTACTTGAGATTGTGACAAGAAAAACTCGCCAAGGATAAGCCACGAGATCGATAAAATCTTTGTTAAAGGGGACGCGACGGTGGTAAAACATGTTTTATAAGCGAGTTTTTATGTAGCGCTC
>JACCGJ010019022.1:0-22884 GCA_013407085.1 Atriophallophorus winterbourni | reverse complement strand
TCATTATCTTTACGGATCACAAACCATTGACTTTTGCTCTGCAGTCTAAACTTGATCGTCATTCGCCACGCGAGATTCGCCACTAAGATTACATCTCCCAGTTCTCTACCGATATTCGTTACGTCAAAGGAGATGCTAACTTGGTCGCCGATCCTTTATCAAGACCTGACATTTCTGTTTTGTCTTCAGGCACACCATTTGATCTCTCCCTTTTGACTAACCATCAAGCCGAGATTGATAAAACCGAACTCGCGAAGTGTCGATCCCTGGATTTGCAGCAAATTCAGTTACCAAACGCCGATGCCTCGTTGACGTGCGATATCTCGACAGGGAAACCTAGACCTCTTGTCCCTCTTTCTCTGCGACGTGCCATTTGAGATCATTTTCATTCGATGTCTCATCCTGGAAAGCGTGCCACCGTGAGGCTAATCGCAGATCGTTTTGTTTGACCGTCCATGAATAAGGATATACGAAATTGGGTTCAGCATTGCATTCCTTGTCAAAAGAACAAGATATCTCGACATACCTTCACACCTTACGTTCCATTTAGGCATCCCAACTGTCGATTCTCTCATGTGCATCTTGATCTCGTCGGTCCTATGCCATCATCGAACGGATACTAATTCATCCTAACGGCGATTGATCGCTTTACTCGATGGCCGATTCCTGTTCCGATCAAAGACACATGTTCAGAGACTGTAGCACGCGCCTTCGTCGAACATTGGATTGCCAATTTTGGCACACCATCTGTCATCACAACCGACCGTGGCGCTCATTTTCAATCGACTTTGTTCCGAGATTTGACGCGACTCCTTGGCTGTCAGCACATACGAACCACCGCCTACCACCCTAACTCGAACGGATTGGTTGAACGCTTCCATCGGCAGCTTAAAGCCTCTTTAGCTTGCCAGCCTGATCCTAATAAATGGACTGAGAATTTGCCACGTGTTCTTCTTGGAATACGTTCCGCTATCAAAGAAGACATGCAGTGCTCAGCCGCAGAGTTAGTTTTTGGTACCGCCTTGTGTCTTCCCGGTGAACTCGTTGTGCCTAGCCAGTCACCACCTCCGTCGTCAGATTACATTTCTCGCTTGCGATCGTTCATGTCCAAGTTGGACTTTACACCTCCTCGTCAGGGCATTATCCGCCAACAGAAATCACCTTATCTTGATACGTGTGATTTTGTTTTTGTGCGACGCGACTCTGTTTGTAAACCTCTTCAGTCATCCTACCATGGACCTCATGGTAAACGTGACACCTTTTCTATTGATCGCTTAAAACCCGCTTTTGTCGAGCTTAAACCGCAATCTCCACCAAGCATCACTACGCCTCACGCACAACCCCCTAATAATCCTCATGAGCCAACCTCCACCCATGTTCATCCCAATTCCCCGGTCCCTCCTACCCCCGTTCAAACCCGAACCGGTAGACATGTGCATTGGCCCAAACGCCTTGCTGACTACGTGACCTTATGAACATTTCGAGCGTATGTTACCCTTCATTCAAGCCTAACTAACGCTCTGGTGGGGGAGTATTGTAGTGAACTGCTTCCACTTTGTAACTTCGTATTTTGTACATACAATTTCTGGCCTTGTATAGTTATTCGTTTTTTTGGCCATGTACACTTCTTTGTATCAATGCTGGTACAATATACTTTTTGGCGGTCAATACAATTTCAAACTCGGATTTTGTCTTCTTCCGTGGTTGCGAAGTCTGTGTGCGTTGCTGCGTGCCGGAATTGTGATTAACGGAATCTCCAACATTTTAGCGCTTTCTGCACCTTGGATTACATTTCTTGGATTTTCCTGTGTGGATTACTTCGCTATCGTTGGACTTCTCTGGATCTTTATTTGGACATTTGCTCCCTTGGTCTTTTAGTGATTTCTTTCCATTTTTGCCATTTTTGTGTGTAGTACCAGACTTATATCTTTGGTCTTCTAGAGATTTTTAGGTCTCGTCGGTCGCCTCCTGCTGTGCGGCCCCGTGCCACTAAGGTGCTGTCTTGCTAAGGTCTGCTATTCTTACGGGGTGCATGGGTATTATGAATCAACCGACAAGCAGACGGCATTTTTCCTCACCAATAAAATGGATTACTAACCAACCGTGAGCAGCTCTTAAAGTGGGAACCTGGAACGCCCGGTTCAAGGTACCAGGAATTAGTGACAATGTCTTGAATCGCAGAGGCGAACAAAAATCAGTTGTGATTAACATCGAGCTAAAAAGGTTCAAAGTCAACGTTGCTGCCCTGCGAGAGACTCGCTTACCAAACACTGGTGTGCTAACAGAAAGAGGTTAAACATTTTTGGAAAGGAAGGGGCTCAGATGAACCTCGACTGGATGGGGTTAGGTTTGCCGTGTGAAACAGCTTACTAAAAGCGGCAGAACCCAGCAGCAACAGTAGCGAACGGATTTGGACTTTAAATCTGAAGTGCATTACTGGCACCAGTACGTTGGCCAACGTTTATGCACTGCCATCTCTCTGATGCCTGCTGCAAAAAACACTTTTAATCATGGTCTCAAAACATTCTTTAAAAACGTTCAAACAAAAAATCTGTGAAGTGGTATTGAGTGATTTCAATGGCAGATTTCGTGCAGATTACAAGTCTCGGCAAACCTGTCTCGGAAACTTCAGAGTTGGTAGAACCAATAAAAATGGACAACGCCTTTTAGAACTGTGCAGACGGTACAGTACAGTCTTTGTGTCAGTAACACATTCTTTCAACCAAAACCACAGCAAAGATTCTCTTGGAAACATCTTGGGACGAATCATTGGCATCAGATTGAACTTATTCTTGTTAAGCGTACACCTCGTATTATCTTGTCAAAGCTGAGACTGTTAAACTGATCAACACTGGTTTGTGCAAAAATGAAGTTTCTCCATAGGAGATGTCACCACATCATATTGTCTGCTAAACTAAGAATAGACGCCACTCATTTGTGCTAACCTAATATTAAAGTGCGATTTGCAAAAGCCTTCACAACCGAGTTCAACAAAACAACTTCACCAGAATCGACTCCAGAAAACTGGAAATCTCTGAAAAGCGGCGTATGCCTAGTCGCACTTTTCACTTTCGGTCAGAAGAAAGCTAAAACAAACGACTGCTTTGAAGCAAGAGCTTCTGAGATGACTATTGTTTTGACACAGAAACCGTCAGTATTAATAAATTTCAAAGGTATGCCAACAGATGAAAACTTACGAATTCTAAGAGCCATCATACATACCGTGGAAATGTCCCAGTATCCTCAGCGTTATGAATTCTGAGGCTGATTTCAGTGCAGTAGTCATTTGCACATAGTATTGTATTCTGGTGTACTTTATTTCTACTTGCTCTTAGAATTCGTAAGTTTTCATCTGTTGGCGTACCTTTGAAATTCATTAATGGGATCAAGAGAGACATTGGTCCAAACAAACTTAAAACGGCTCCAATTAAGTCTGTATCTGGTAATTCGATTGTGGACAAAACTCAGCAGATAGAAATATGGGTAGAGCACGTCTCCTCTCTTTACTCTAGGGACAGCATGATTTTACCGCTTGCACTTAAAAAGGTTGAACGTTTGTCAACCATTGAACATTTAGATCCTCCTTCCACTCAATATGGCAATCGACCGCTTAGCGAATGAGATGGCCACTGGTAACGACGGAATTCCACTCGAGCTCATCAATTGCTGTAGAACAGCATTATTACTGCCTCATCACCATTTGCTTCTTTTGTGAGGAAAGGAGTGTGTCCAACAATAGATGAAAGACACGAAGATCGCGCTATTTGAGCATAAGTGTTATAGAGGCGACTGAAATAATTGCATAGGAATCTCAGTGCTGAATGTTGTAGATAAGGTGCTTGCTAGTGTGGCATCATGTCACTTGTGCTAGTGCTTACCGTGTGGTCGCATTATTTTGAGCTCCCGATTACCTGGATATACTCTTCTTCCACTTGGACCTAAGTGGATACATTATACATTTTTGAAATCCTCTCGAATTCAGCTATCTGGAATTATCACTCTCGTAGTGGTATTCAGCAATACGTGCAATTTGTGATTTTTCGTGTTTTTCCCATTTCGGATCTACGCGTGAAAAGTTGTTGTTGCTGTTCAAGTTTCTCTAGTTATTGATACCATTCGAAGGAGCTACTTCTTCTGCATCGACTGGAGCTACCCTGAATATCCTGAGATCAAATCCCGAAACGTACCGCAGGATTGATTACAGATTTCACTCTACTTCGTGATCACTGCAGTTTACCGTCATCACGCCACTCATTGTTGATCGATCGGTCGAAACACTACGTGTGAACAGCGTTGAAATTTTTCCTGACCGAATGACCCTGAAAACGAGACAAAGCACCCCGCGGTGCGTGTGTGCGGTTTGCCGAAAGGTTGTAAGCCCCAAGGCGAGATGTGTCACATGTTACGACTGCTTGTCAAAGGTGCATGCAAAATGTGATAAGTCGTTGACCCCAGACCTGGTAGCGATTATTAATGGAGACATTTGTCCCGGTGTCTGTTATGTTTGCCAAGTTTGCAAAAACAAACCAAAGGTGACATCTTCTGAAGCAAAGACCACTGATAACACAATCGAGACACGTCTAAATGGCTTAGAATCCAGCCTAATAACACTTAATGAACGCATAATGAACGCGACAAAAATACCATTATTGCCGCACTCAGAGACCACTACCGAAAATTCAACAGAGAATTTGTCAGATTCGAGCAGGCCGACATTTGCCCAGATAACTGCGCAAAATCTGACCAAAACTAAAAAGGATTCACCAGCGTTGCACACATGTCGCGGATTTCAGAAAGAAATCCACATAGCCACCGTCAAAAACAAGGACCCAAACTATAAGCCAAACCCACACGTATAAACCTCAGTGTGATATGTACCAACGTGACCGAGTCACAGGAAACGCTATTCGAAGCCAAACAGAAGCACGACTTGGTGGAGTGGCATAATCTTTGTAGTCAGATGAAACTGTCCATAGTTACCCCCTCATCAATTGTTCGGCTACACCGTCACATGAATTCCCCCCGCAAAAATGATCCAAGTCTTTTAAAAGTAACGTTGAAATCAGCTGAGGATGTGGAAAACGTACTTTTAAATGCTTACAAGCTTAGAGATGTTTCCAATTCTACAAGTCGTATCCTTCCGGACCTACCATGGTGGGAGCGAAGGACGACAAAGAATTATCGAGAGGAAAATAATCCAAGAAGTATCGTACTTCTGGGTGTTCCAGATTACGCTGCAGACGATCCTTCTCAAAAGTTTGAGCACGATCACAAACAGTGGAAATACCTAGCTGAAAAGATCGGCGTTAAAACATCCATACTTGTAAGCACTTTCAGGATGCCGATGTCTACAAACTATAAAGGGCAAGGTCCTAGCCCTCTGAAGCTAACCTTTTTGACAACCGAAATGACCGATAATGTCAAACGCGAATGGAAGTCAAACAGAAGATATCTACCCCAAAACGTAAAGTTAAGCTTGCCCAGGATCAAAACCGAAATTCAGCAAACGGATAGTACTGATCAACCTACGCCAAGTGTCACAGTTCAATTGGAACCTCATGCGCCACTTCAAAAAAACGTGAGCATTCCGACTCTGACAGAGTCGGACCCCCAATAACCTCTCGTGATATGAACACTACAAACTTTATTGATTGTTTATATACAAACACACAAAGTCTCTCTAGCAAACTGCTAAACCAAACAGCTTACACCCCGTCATTACTCATAAAAAACACAATTAAGTGCATCTATACGAACGCAAACAGCCTGATCAATAAGCTGCACGAACTCTCCGAGATTTGTGATGAAACGAACCCAGACATAGTTGCCATAACAGAAACGTGGTTCACTACCTCGTTTTCTGATCTAGAACTCTCTTTACCAAGCATGACTTTATTTCGACGTGACCGTTTGAGTGATGGCGGAGGAGCAGCACTCTACTGCAAACAATCATTTATTTGCAGAGTTATGAATGACCAAAATCTGGATATACCCGACACGCTTTGGTGTTCTATAACTCTTACTTCTGGTGACCAGTGCGTTATTGGAGTGATTTACCGTTCTCCAACCGCGAACCTCGACCTGAACAATAAACTGATTACTGCTTTGCAATATGTAACAACGCGATATAACACTCAAATTTTGATAATGGGAGACTTCAACCTTCCCTCAGCTATATAACCGTGATGATCATCCACCAGAGACATTTGAACACGAACTTCGAGCAGTCTTGGATTACACACCCCTCTATAACCACGTTAAAGGATTTACTCGTATGAGGGGAGCTGACAGGCCGTCTACCTTGGACTTGATACTTACATCTGATCCTACCGCTGTAGAAACTATCATCTATAAACCGCCGATCGGACGGAGCGACCACGTTGTCCTAGAATTCTACTACGTTTGTAGTGCTAGGCGCAAATTTGACGGAATGAAATGCTTCAGAAAGGTAAACTACCGTACCCTTTGTGCAGAGCTTCAAAGCATTAGTCTCATACAGTTGGATTATTCCGATTCAGACAGTCATTGGCGCTCTCTCCTACAACACCTGAAACTTATATTAGAGAAACATTCAAACCTCGTCCCGAAGAAAAATCCTCGACGTAACAAATTTAAGCTACGTAGCAGGACCAAAAAGTGGATGAAACAAAGGGCAGTAGCGTGGGAGTTTCACAAGGCTACCAACACAGCTGATTCTTGGGCACAATTTACACGACTGAGAAACAAAGTTATCAGCTTAATTCGAGATGATAAACAAGAGTTCCAATCGAAATTGATTACTCAGATGCACCAGAATCCGAAGCTCTTGTATAGACTTGTAAACGATAGAACAAATATTAAACCAGGAGTCTTTGCCCTGAAAACTTCGTCCGGCTTCACAGAATCCGTTGAACAAACCGCTGATTTGTTAGCAGACTTTTATGCTGGAGTATTTGCACCGAAATCCGCAGAGCACGAACAGGAACCAAGCTTTCGATATGATCGTCCCACTCTGAGTGAAATAATAATTACTCCGATGGTGGTTGCGCAGCACTTAAGAAAGTTAAACGCAAAGAAATCTCCGGGACCAGACGAAATTTCACCGAAGCTCCTCAAAAGCTGTCATGCGCAGCTCTCGGACCTTTATCTCGTCTGTTTAGCGAATTGCTTCAAGTCGGAATGGTACCAATTGATTGGAAGCTGGGAATAATTACACCAATTTACAAAAGTGGATGCCGTTCTGAAGTAAAAAATTACAGGCCTGTGACATTGCTGTCTTCGGTTTCGAAGGTTTTTGAGCGCATAATCACTGCAGAAGTAGTGCGCCACCTGGAATCGAACGGACTCTTGACAATTGCCCAGCACGGATTTCGCAGAAACCGCTCTTGTCTAACTAATTTGCTGACATGTTTGGACGACTGGACTAGTGTAGTGGACGCTGGAGGCAGTATTCATGCATGCTACTTAGACATTTCTAAAGCTTTTGACAGAGTTGATCACAACTTACTGCTGAACAAGCTAAAGAAACACGGTATTGCTGGAGGACTGTATGACTTGCTGCGAGACTATCTCAGCAAAAGACATATACGGGTTCGAGTTGACGGTATACTATCGAAGGAAATCGACGTCACTAGCGGTGTTCCACAGGGATCCGTGCTTGGACCGATACTGTTTCTGATCTATATGAATGACCTGCCAACACCACGCGGCAGTAAGATGGTTCTGTTCGCAGATGACATAAAAATATGGAAAAAAATCAGCACTGCCGAGGATTGCAGTGTGCTTCAAAGTGACTTGGATGCTGTGCAAATGTGGTTATCTGAAAATAACCTACCGCTAAACATGCAGAAGTCTCAAATCATGCACATTGGTCGTGTGCTAAGCTTTTCTCATTCATACAAGCTTGGCAACAATATCCTGGAGTACACCAAACAAGAAAAAGACCTGGGTGTCTGGATTTGCGGTAGCCTGAAAAATGGTCTACAATGCGAAGCCGTTTACAAACGCGCGTCTCGGATGCTCGGTGTGTTAAGGCGGATATTCGGACGTTTTTCCCAGAGATGTTTTTCTCTGATGATGAACACGTACATACACCCGCTTACTGATTACGCTTCACAAGCCTGGACTCCATGGCTTCAAAAAGACATTTCACTATTGGATCGCATACACCACAGAGCCTCAAAGTTGGTCATTGGGCTCGAAAACCTACCATTCGCTGACCGACTAAGTAAACTGAAGCTGACGACGCTTGCACAAAGGAGACTGCGAGCCGACCTCCTCCTCACATTCAAAATCCTTAACAGTGTTTCCCACCCTTTGGATATACTATTTCACCGACGAACATCCAGCAACAACCGCGGTCACAACTGCAAGTTGGAAATACCCCACTCCAATCAGAACTGTCGCAGGTATTTTTATTCTGTGCGTATTTGTTTCGCTTGGAATTCCCTGCCAGCCGATTTGGTAAGCTCAAACACTTTTTCTATATTTAAATTAAAACTAGACGATTTCCTGAGAGCCAATCCAAATTATGCCCCGAACTATTTATAATCTATCGTTACCAGAATTATTTTGATTTTGACATTTTTCTACACACATATACACATATACACTTGTACCTATAGTTCAACTGCATGGTTATTGTAAAGTAATTGCTTTTTCAACCATAAAATCTTGAATCTTGAATCTTGAACCTTAAAGTCTTACAAGTTTTGGCTGATAGAGTTTATTCCGAATCTCAATGTGGCTTCTGCAGGGGAAGATAAACCGTTGACATGCTCTTCTCCCTAAGAACTTCACGAAAAGTGTCGAAAACAGCGTATGCCATATAAGCTGTTTTTCATTGATTTAAATAAGGCAATCGCCTACGTCAGCATGGATTAGTCTTTTCAAATTGCTTGAACTTATAGTCAGTTACCGGTGCTGCATTGCACTGACTGTGGGACTTAGATTAGTCCCCACATAAAAAGCCAAATTTTAATTTGAAAATGAGTATATATCCTCGAATTCGCAAATAAACAGGATTTTGCACAAAGTCAAACGGGCGTCGAATGTCCGTCACGGGTATGCATACCTATCTCGTTCCAATTTGACTGGCGACATATATAGATTACGATCTATATATATATATATAATATATATATAGATAGATAATATTATATTCTATTATTTGTACCTATAGTTCCACTCTATGGTTATTGTAAAGTTAATTGCTTTTCAACCATCAATATTGAATCTTGAATCTTGAATCTGATGAGCAGCAATAACCGCGAAACCGGTCGTATGCTTCCGTCCTTTTTTTCGAACGTCATATAATACTTATCAATAAAATGTGACTTTAAACCAAAAACTGCCATGATGCTGTTATTGGAATGTTGCAAAAATATTCCTAACAGTTACCAGTGCTGCATCGCACCGACTGTTGGACTTAGATTAGTCCCCACGTAAAAAGCTAAATTTCAATTTGCAAATGAGGATTTATCCTCGAATTAGCAAAATACAGTATTTCCAGTTGAGTGTTTACGAAATTTTTCTTGCAGAATTAAAGTTGAATGACTTTTGAACTACATCCAGTAGGTTGATGATCAAACGAGGACGAGTTAGTAGTTTAAGATCAAATAAATTATCGATATTTTTAAACACATTAATCTGAATTTCATTATCCTGTTCGTTATCTTTGTCTGCATAACCCATGACCAGGATCAGTGATCGATATGCCTACTAGCGTGTATCACACATCAATCTAGTGCAAGTGAACTACGTCAAGTTCGTTTGACACTGCGGCTCACATGCTTTAAAGTAGATAACTAATAGGGCTAAGGTTAAGCTATTGCTGAAGAAAAACAAAAATTTATTTAACTAGTAGGTATAACGTGAAAAACAACTATTTACCTTCGCATCAGTTTCGAGCGCCAGATTGTGGATTCTGCATACGTTAGAGTGTTATGAGAAAGGGAAAACTATCCGATGTGTTCTGATTCACCTAAAGGATAAGACACCTTTATCTAGCGTTACGAACAGCATCTACAGAATCAACTGTAAGGACTGTTCTGGTGTTTACATATGGCAGACTTCCAGGGAAATTCACACTAAAATCGAAGAACACCGAAAGCTTGTCCGGAGACAGCCCCGGGATGCGAGGGACTAGCAATCCCTTATTCGCGTCCACCGACCTTGAGCGTGTTCACTTGTATTAGATTGATGTGGATACACACTAGTAGGCAAATCGATTACTGATCCTGGTTATGCCTACGAGACCTGACACGGTAGGTGTACTATAGGCTGTTTAGCGGTAAGGTCAAATCAGTGGTGGTGGGTTGACTACTACTTAGTCTTGCTCCCTAGCCTGACTATCATCCTTGGTGTAACGAAGCTTCTGTTTCAGAAGTAAAACGTTACTCAAAACCTTCTCTAACCGATTGCACTCAAATTTCTTTGCATTCTCAATACACGCTCGGTCCCAAACATATTCCAATCGATTGCTGAGCATTCTTTTATGCACAGCGTAAATTTTATCTAGCCATTTGTAGTTCGTGTGTCGCGGATACCTAAGAGCAAGCTGTTTCCCACTATTGATTTTCACGGTAACCCTGGAGTAATCCGCTGGGATTGGTGCTCTCCCAAGTAGCGGAAAAAAACCATCGGGTATATCCGGTTTCAGTCAACGGTTAGATACCTATCGTGTCTGCAAGAACATCCGGTTTACATAGCTAGTGACGCTTAAAATCTCGACTTCTAATGAACCGGTAAATTTGAGTTGCAATCAATTTTAAGAAAAATTTAGAAACGATATTGATGAAAGATTTGATCTCAGTATTGCAAAATGGGACGCCTTGCGATTTGTCGTGGTCCGTTATCCTTGGAATTTCCAGCATGGCAGAATTCGCATTTTGCAAATATTTTGTTGTTACAGTTAATTAATTTTATTTAATATAGTTGCTTTCAATGATTAAGTTTTGTTTAAAAATTGAAAATACAAATGTTAATAAAGTTTATAGTGACCCATATTTTATTATGAATTCTTTTAATTTGAAATTTTATTTAGAATAGTTTGAGGAATTTAATATTGAAGTTGGTACGACTAATGAAGCTTATTTTTACAATCAAAATAATAAAAATATGATTTGTTTTAGTGTCACCAGCGATTTGTTTGATAATGTGAGAAAAATGTTTAAAAATACTATCCACTTTACTAACAATTATTATTACTTAGAATATATTATGTATTATCACAGACAGAAATCACGTTAGTGCTGTAGATAATATCCGTGATATTACCATCAAAATGTCCTATTCCTCCATTGCACTTAAAACGATTTCCTTCCTCATGTGTTCCGAAAACTTTTAATCTCAACTCAGGAGAATTTTCGTGTTTCTATCTTGTTTGCCTTTGAATTAACGAAAGATCGAGTTCCTATACTGCTAATTTTCTAGACGTCTCAAGACTATAAATTCAGGTACATTCATTTCGCTCGTTTGTTCTTTAATATTATGATAAAAGAACTCACCTATGTAGTTCCTTGTGTCGATTTCTGGTAGCCAATCATGTAAATTACGTAAATACGCTTTTGGATTTAGCCGCGAACAAGGAAATGAAGCTCAAAACAGTACTAAATGCAGAAAGGATACCGATTTTCTGAGAAATTGAAGAGAAAATAGTTAACATGCAAATCGCGCGAATTATAGTTGAAGATTTAATCGTTAATATGTTAAATTCTCATTTAACTTCGAAAATGTTGTCGGTTTTATATGCATCTGACTTTCCACAGGGCCGTGATCTATTCACTAATGCATTAGGTATCTACGTATATCGATTATGCTAAAAGCGTACAAGTTAAGTTGACAAATGCGAAAATGTGTGTGATAAAATCCTCTCCAGGATTCGATAAATCTGAACTTATCGTCTTGTTCTTATGAACACAACTACTGCAAGGCCCGTACTGAATGGTACTGATAATCATTTATATAACGGAATTGACTTAATAGAAAATTACTGGGCTACAAGAACGGAAGTGAAGTAAACTTTTACCGGTAGCTCCAAAGTCTAACTTGTTTGAAATTTATCCACTACTTCAAGGTGCAATGAATCTAATTTTACTGTCTGCACCTGATGATGGCAAACAACCAGAAACCGGTTGTGGAGTGTAGATGCAGCTGACGTGTGCAACACTATAGTAAAACACATGAATTATACATATGTCGATGCAGAGTATTGCATCTTCTTTTGTCAGTTTTTTTAATGATACATTCATGCGCATTACACAGCATACGGTTCGCATTGGTGATTGTAAAAATCCTTCAAAATGTTTTACTCAATTAAGAATTGTCGTAAATTAGTGAATGTTGACACTGCCGAGCTCTTGTATGAAGTGGTTCACAATGCATCAGGACAGCAAAATCACCGAAATTTAATTGTGATGTCTTGCTACATACTAAGATTGGTTCAGCATTATGCATTACCCTTTTCTACCAATTCATTTTCGATGTTTGACTTCTTAGATGTTTTCCAGTTAGGTTGGTATAAGAACAATTGAATTTTATTCGCAGACAACGAAAATTTGCCCAAATTGAATTAATTTGATTAAAAAACTCGAACTATTCGCGGAAAATCAAGAAAAAGCTTAAATTTGGCACACTCGGAGTAGCTGATAACGGTTAAAAATGTTACTCAAATAGCGTGAAATTCATAACAAGACGTGTCTGTGCTTTTTCAACAGATTTACAGATCTAACCAGCGGTATATCGCCTGTAATATGCTGTAGAATCTCCCGTTAAAATGGTTTTGATGGTGGATATAAAAAGGCTCTGCTTTTATTCCATAAAGCATGACAGACGTTCACAATATTAAACGTTGTTTTGAGCTTTATGGAAAACATTTACACTTGAATTAAGCCGGATAAGATGATGGGATGAAAACGGCATCGGCTTCAACACAAATTAAATTGTATTGTTATATTTGTCCTTTTCGGTCGATGTCGACCATAAATAAACTTCAAAAGTGATTGTCAACTATACGCTCCACAGCGCTTCTGATGAATAAACAGTCCGAGTTGGGAGTGACAAAATTCTCCCGCATCGCTCGTGGCGATAGGCAGCACTCGTCTGATTAGCAGCAGTTGAATTTTAAATCAGCATACCAAACTCGGTTCGAGAGAAGATTAAATCCCACCCGAAGCGGGGGATATGCACTGCTGATGAGCCTAAATAAAGCGATACTCGAGCCCAGTGCTTCCATTATGGACCGTCGTGATCAACTTTGTGAATAGTTCGATGGGCTTGGCACGTATGAGTAGTCACAAACATAGATTAAATTTTATCAGAAATGTGCTATGATAATGCGGTGAAATTATATAATCTCGTAAGCGTTACTCGTCTCTTAAGCGCGGTTATTTAAAAAATCTAAAGGATTTTGTTAACTATTTTTCCTTTAAGATTGTATTCAATTTATTTGAAAATTCAAAAAAAATTTGCCCAAATGACAAATGTTAGTTTTCCGAATAATTGAAACACCATATGATTTTAACAAAATCCTCGTTATTCTCACCCATTACCCAAAATTAAATTTCAGCAAAGTTGTCACAGTGAATGTTGATTGTTATTTTCGCTTTTTCACTCTACCCTTACGATTGAAGTCAAATTAGTCTGTGTTTCTCTCGGTTCACTGATCGCTTTCCAAGCAAGTTTCGTGGGAATAATGTTTTTTTTTAATTTTTGACATTCTCTGTCTATTATCACAAATCCACCATTTTTGTTTTTCTATCACGTTTCGGTTGACCGGTGTTTTTAACGTTGGACATGCATTTCAGGACAGCTGTCCTTGAAGCGATGTCGCATATGTTTCGGCACAAACGGAATTTGTCTCTACAACTAGTCAGAATTTTCATATGATTTGGATTTTCAGGGGTTAAAGCATGGCTACGGGTCAAGACCTGGTTTGTGCTGAATGAGAGATTGCTGTGAATTTGGCACGGTCATGAATAAACACATTTATTAGACTTTCCAATGAATAAAGGCTGAATAATATCACTTTTATTCAAGTTCATTGATCAGGCCCGCCGTAGGTAAAATTAGCAACAAGTAACGTTTCTGAGGCGAAGAAAAACACCGAACAGTTTTTTTGCATGATCAGTCTTGATCAGGCTGGACACAAATTAATGGTGTCTGAGGAAACATGTGCCTTACGAAAACGTTAGAATTGGGCAAAAATAGGTAAATCATTTCACACAATCTGAACTTTTAAAGGTAATGTTACAATTAGGTTTTCAGCCGGAAATTTTGAGTTCATCATCTACATTCTGAAACAAATAAAAAAATTACAAAACAAAATTATACCCAATGCTTTACTTTTACTGAGTACATTTTGGGTGTATATATTACTCCACACGTCTTCTGGTGTTTCGATATTCAAGATTTAGGTTTGGAAAAGCATTTCGCTTTCCAACAACAACAGAGTCTAAATATATATGCAAAAATATACACATAAAGAATATGAATAAGTCCTCTTGACAGGAATAACCCATAGCAATGTTTTTATTAACCGATTGGAGCAAAATCAGAGTCAGCTTCGTATAATCGTCAATTTTTATTTGAATATAGCTCAATAATGGAATAACAAACGAAACACATCCGTGCAGAATAGAATTACATGCGGCAGTTTTGGTTGACGGGTGTCAATTGAAACATGCAAACCTGACCTCGGACCTCGATAGCAGTTCGAAGTTGGAATTAGTTATATGGGGGTTAATAAACAGTAGTAAGGACTTCATGTTCCATGATAATATTGCTCTGAATTTTCCATTGTGAAATTTTCTTAATGTCCAGTCTTCAGAAGCATTCAATTAATGCCATATTTTGAAAGCCCTCGACTAACTTAGACGATAGATGATATTTACGGTGCAGAAGCAAAATAAAATTGCTTGCCATAAGGCCTGGGCTTGGGAAGCAGAGTCTAAAACCGGGTGTATATAGGTGTTAATCATGTAGGAAAACAAACCAGGAGAAAGATCCAAATATCCACCGTAAAATGCCAAGCAGCAAAAAGATGCGTTTGTATAGCATTTTTAAAAACCTTTGTTGTGTTGGTGGAATTCATGTGTTGCATTCTTGGCCATCGCGTTTTCATTGGTCCATAGGTTGTAGCCAATTGAAGGTGCTAGTTAATCGATGTCGTTGTTGAGTGCCACGCTTCGATCAATTCTCGCGCTCGTCGGTTGTTTTCTTTGGCCAAAATCCTCGCGTTGTCCCAATCGAATTGTCCGAATTGATCAACATGTATTGAAATCAGTGACCTTGGGTCGTGCCTTCGTACAGCTAATCGGCTTAGCTTGCGGCGGGTTTGTCCGATGTAGTTCTTCTCGTAATCTCTGCACGTAATATTGTAGACAATATTCGATTTTTCTTCTTTCGCAACTTTGTCTTTCATATTTTTGAAGTGGTTGCGTAATATTGACACGGGTTTGTGCGCGACCTCTATTCCAAATGGCCGGAGGATCCGAGCTGCGATTTCTGATATGTTCAACATACGGAAGAGCGCGTCTGACTCTGTTTTCATCATCGTTTCTTTGCTGGGTACGGTTGAAATTGTTGCGTATTACGAAGCTTCTTGGGTATCCATTCCTCTGGAACACTTTGAACAGGTATTCTTCTTCTTGTCTTCTCAGTTCCGGCGTGCTGCAATGTGTTGCTGCCCTTTTGAATAGGGTTCTAACGCAGCTGCGTTTATGGCTGGTTGAATGCTTGCTGTGATGGTTCAAAATTAGATCTGTGTGCGTATTCTTTCTGTAGACACTGGTTTCCAAATTTCCTTCGCTTGTTCGTCTAACTTGAACGTCCAAGAATGCCAGGCAGCCGTCAGCTTCAGTTTCTCTGGTAAATTTGTCTCCTCTGAATACGCAGTTCAGTAGTCGATGTGATTCGTCCAGTTCAGTTCTTTTTATGATCACAAATGTATCGTCCACATAGCGGATCCATAACTTTGGCCGTATTATTGGTAGAGCGATTCGTTTCAAACGTTGCATGACTGCTTCGGCAATTAGGCTGGAAATCGGTGATCCCATTGGTGTTCCTCGAATCTGCTCGTAGATTTTACCATTGAACTTGAAGTGTGTTTGCAGGCACAGACACGTCAATTCTGCAGAACAATTTCTCCAGAAATTGAAGAATGTGAGGATCGATGAAGATGAAATAATGGTTTCTTTCGACGTAACGGCGTTATTCACATCAATCGATCAAACACTCGCAAAGCAAATACTATCAGCGTTGCTCGACGAAAAAGGAACTGACCACAACGGAAATCGATTAACACGAGATAGTTTAATGGAATTGATCGAGCTGTGCCTGCAAACACACATCAAGTTCAATGGTAAAATCTACGAGCAGATTCGAGGAACACCAATGGGATCACCGATTTCCAGCCTAATTGCCGAAGCAGTCATGCAACGTTTGGAGCGAATCGCTCTACCAATAATACGGCCAAAGTTATAGATCCGCTATGTGGACGATACATTTGTCGCCCAATCTGCAAGTGCAGCTAAATCCTTTTATATTGTAATACTGCATTCAATACTTCTATCTATAAATATATCACCAGCTCACTTCGGATGCATGGTGTAATTCAAACTTCACGAATAAATCTGAATGACATTATTGTAGTCTGCTAGCAAACCAAGTTGAGCCTCAAGCCAGGCATAACAGGCATACCACTAGCCATTTGCAGAATGGGTCCAAATCTGTCACTCACTCATATCGCCTAAGGATTCACATGCTGTACAAGATGACTTTGATCGTTTATACAGCTGCCCATTAAGGAATCATGTTCTATTCAACACCTCCAAGTAAACCGTTCTCTTCATCCGACACGCAGATCTTATAGCTTACCGTTTGGGCACAACAGTACTTCCGTGTTTTCGACAAGAAAAGGGTCATCATCCAGCACCACACAATGCGAACGACCCGAGCTGCAACCAAACCGCAACATTGGCTTAATTTACAGCGCTTTCGGTAAATTCAACCAGTTTCTGTTTTTAACACTGCTGAATGTCTACATCCGTCCACATTTGGAATACGCAGCACATGCTCGGCAGCCTAGGCTATGCAAATATATGTCCTTTATCGAAAATACCCAACAGCGTGCGACTGATTCTGTTCGTAGTATGCACACTATGTATTATGAGGAACGGTTATGCAAATTAGATATGTTTTCTGTTAACTATCGTCTTTACAGTGGTGAATATAACTTATTCACCGGATCTTGACTGACTCATCCCATCTATGCAAATCACTATTCGTTCGCCCTCCGAGCACTAACTTCAATGGACAAGAGCTCAAACTGTTACATGAAAAGAGCAGGATAAAAAATGTTGACACCGGTTCTCCTCCTTGAGAGTTTGCACTCAGTGGAAAACACTCCCAAACATGCTTTTTAAAGCCGCTTCTTTCGGTTTTTTCAGAGGTCTTTTCTATTCAAACCTCTTCGAAATCTCCCACTCTCACGACACATGTACCCCGTAAACACTATTTCTAATTTTTTCTACAAAACCTACCACATTTTTTTCAAAGCCAATAGCTTGCGGCAAGTTCTCATTCTGTGCCATTTACATTTTCTTAAAATCACGTTTGCCAGTTTTATTGCTCTTCCACATCCCAGTATCGAAAGTCCCAACACACACGGTTCCAAGTGACCCGACTACGAAGAATGTGGTGGATCGCTGTTTCCCATTCTTGCAGCCTTTCTGTCCAAATGCCACAAAAATCCATTGATGGTGCAGGTTAAAGGCAAATGTTGCCCGCTATAAGATATTGGAATATAAAACATTTATTTCTTCGCTTTTTCCACCCACCGCTCATAGCGTAATAAACTATCGAACTGTTGAACTACAAGGTTGTTCAATTCAATAAAACAATTACAACGCCTAACGATAAAATAGTTATTTTGAACAAATCGTTGAGCAATATAGAGCATCAAACGAAATTTTAAATGCCCTATTTGAGTATCTCTGAATCATGTGTTTTCGGTTTACAGCATGTTGATTAGCTGATAAAGTTTTTGACGCTCACGACGAATGCAAGAACCAGAGGTCATTTATGATACTACAGAACTTGTTGTTGTTGATCCAGCGAATATTTCACCACTAACAGTGTACGCATTCTGATTATTGTACCCAATAAACCGGAACACACTTCACAACGTAACACGTTATGCAAATCCAAAACAATCACACACGATAGATTTGTCCATAAACAAAAAACGTGAGCGGCGTGAATAAAGTTTTCAACTTGTGTACATATTTACATGTATACATTATAACAAAACAATGACGAAATATATACGATTATTAAAATGAAATATACAATGAGGAGAACACCGCAAACTAAGTGGCTTGCTGCGAAGTGCATCCTATTTACGAGAATAGTGTATATCTGGAATAGCCTTCCGAGTATTGTCCGCCTATAACACGGAAGAGCAATTCAAATATGCATTTAAAAATGCATGCCAGTTGTTTTATAAACTCTATCCACAGTTTAATAAAAACTAGTGTTCTGAGTTACGATCATGACAACAGCTTCATTGCGTTAAGGAAAACTAAGTGATGCAGTATATACATGGCAACCATTTGTGGTAGATGTAACACAACAATATCCGATCGTGTCTTATAACTGTAACAACTGTGTTTTACTGGACCTAAAACATTGGCATTGAGACTTCCTCCGTTCACGCGAGCTACGTGACTGATATTATGTACCATTTTACACCTCTTGGCTACCGCTATATAATCTTCATTGTCCGGGGCGTTTTCTCTTAATTTCGTGGGACGTTATTGTGGTGCTACAAATTGGTTAACCCGAACTCGTACACAAAAACTTCGTATGCTACAAATAGAGAAACCCTATAAAAACGCATCCTTCGTTTACGTTCATGGAAAGTCAATTTTCCCGATTTAAATCGGCGTTATTATTTCAGGTAATTTTTATCGCGCATTATCATACATTTTGCATCGTTTTCTCCTAACCCATTTTCGCAGTTACTAATTTCATTTTGCCTTATAGTGTTTAGCATGGGCAAAACTTAACGCGTTATACTGGCCTCGACGGTCATCACAATACCCAGTTTCATTCCACAGGACCATTAGTATTGGATTTATATTTTAGGAAAACAGAATTCCGTGTTAAAAATGTCGACGATGACTCAGTCATGTTTGCGCTATTAACGCAGAAACTGCTCGCCGTTGTTGATGCAGGTTCGCGACGCAGTGCTTGCTGCCCAACGTTGACCGCTACCGTGGCGTCAAGCAGGCCGTGATTTCCCGCACGGTCTCGTTTGAACGATGTAGGCTACACCAGCTGTTCGGCAACTCGAACATAAGCCACAATAACGCACCCCATCGTGTTAAGTAGCCATACTCGGTTGCCTGTTTGCGGATACACTGAAAGTACGGCAATGATGCACGACGTTGCATTTTTGTTGTTGACCTCATTCAGTCGATTTTGACCATGGATGTACATCACAATCAAATATATTATCATTTTTTAGAGCTTTCAAATTGACTAAACAGTCAGATTCGGGAGGAACAATCTCTCATGCAGCGCTGGAAACGATAATGAGAACTCTGTTGTAAGGCGTCAGTTACACGATGGCTGCGTGATCTGAGTTCAGCAGCCAAGAGCTGTATCTGCTCCTCCCAGCTTGCAAACGACGCTGTACACAATGCCTCCAAATGAGGCGGTTAAGAGCACGTTCTTTTCAGCTCGCGGGGTCAATGCCAAGAGCTTTCATATCTCTTTTGCAAATGTCTTTGTACCGCAAGTGCCGTCTACCAAATGGTCAACTTCCTAATTGCAACTCACCATTGAGTAGATCTTTCGGAATACGTGAGTTTTCCATTCTATAGACATGACCAAGCCAAGCGGCGCTGACGTGATAGGGTGAACATGCTCTGCAGACCAGCTTTGAAAAGCACTTCAGCGTTAGTCACTGTCCATCCTCAGCGAACGAGCACATCTTTAAACAAAGATTACGAAACCTTATGTTGAGAACTACTGCGTTGGCCCCTACATATTGATGTCTATATTTTTTTAACGCACGGAACTACCGTCCATCCAAAGATTCTTTTCCCTCAGTCTGTGTCGCCATTGAGGATTATTTTTGCTCCACCTATGAAGAACACGGATATGATCATACAAGTAACGATTTTTTTAAAATTTTTATACGTATATCCTATGGTACTGTACAGCAATTTGCTTTTTTTAACCATAAATCTTGAATCTTGAATCTTGAATCTTGAATCCACGATATGTTCAAGATACGACGGATGCTTCGTCGATGGAAAGCATTCAGCTTCCGTTCGTGTCTTGCGTGGGTGGTCCGGGTTTCAATGCCGTTCAGTGAAACATTTAGTACGCACGCACTGTACACAATCATCTTCGTCTGTACAGTCAGCTTGCGGTTACCCCAAACACGAGAGTTCAATCGGGACAAAATGACAGCCGCTCTGCCAATCCGCTTATCAATCTCCGTGTCTAGCGAGAGGTTATCCGCGATGCTTCAACCAAGATATGTGAAATGATGTACTGGTTCAAGCTGACAGTTTCCCACAGTGATGATTGGAGGCGATCCAGTCCCTTGACCAAGGACTTTGGTCTTGCTCATGCTGATTGTTAGCCCAAAGTCTTTGGATGCCAACGAAAAACAGTCTATTAGCGACTGTAGGTTCTCTTGATAGTAAGCAATAAAGGCTGCATCGTCGGCAAACAACTAATCACGGATTATCACATCCCGTACTTTGGTTTGTGCTCTCAACCGGTTCAGGTTGAAAAGCTTACCATCACTTCGCGTGTAAATGCCCTCTGTCCTCGTCCTAAAAGCGTGCTCCAAAAGCAGAGCAAAGAAAATGCCGAACAGCGTGGGAGCTTTCTTTCTTTCAACACACCCTTGTTTGACGCCTCGGTCAATCTCAAAGGCTTCTGAACTGCAACAGTTAAAATGGACTGAGCCTTTCATGCTTAAGTGGAACGAAATAACGAGTTGTAGCCGTCTTGCGGCGCGGCCTATCAGATCAGGTATTTTGAAAAAACCCTTCATGCTGACGTCGTCGATTGCTTCGTTAAATCAACAAAATAGCCTTTAATGGCATACGCTGTTCCCGACACTGTTCTTGAAGTTGTCTTGGGGAGAAGATCATGTCAATGGTTGATTTTAGCCTGCTGAAGCCACACTAGGATTTGGAGTAAATCATATCCGCCTAAACTTGTAGCCGGATCTGTAAGACTTTAGCAAACAATTTGCCTACGACATTCATAAGGGAGATTCCTCTGTAATTGTTGCAGTCGCCTCTATCAGCCTTATTCCTAAATAGCGTGATGATCTTTGTGTCTCGCATCTCTTGTGGGACACACCCCTCCTGCCAGCACTGAAGAAGCAAATGGTGAAGAGGTTGTAATAATGCTGCTCTACCGCATTTGATGAGCTCAAGTGGAATTCCGTCGGCACCAGGGGCCTTCCCATTCGCTAAACGGTCGATTGTCCTATTGAGCTCATCAATGGTAGGGGGAATATCTAGATATTCAGTGGTCGGCAACCGCTCGACATTTTAAAGTGCGTGCGGTAGAACCGTGATGTCTCTGGGGTAGAGAGAGGAGAAGTGCTCCACCCATTTTTCCATCTGTTGAGTTTTGTCGACAATCGGGTAACCAGATACAGACTTAATGAGAGCCGGTTTGAGAATGTTTGGGCGAATGGCTCTCTTGAACCCATCATTCATACCGTGAAAATTTCCGGTATCCGCAGCCTTTTGGATATTGAGGCTAATTTCAGTCCAATAGTCGTTTGCACATCGCCTTGCAGTCTGTTGGACCTTATTTCCAACTGCTCTTAGAAGTCGTAGGTTTTCATCTGTTGGCATACATTTGAACCTCAAGAATGCTGAGCGTTTCTCATCCAACACAGCAGTCATCTCAGAAGCTTTAGCTGCTAACCAGTCGCTCGTTCGAGCTTTCTTCGGACCGAACGTGGAAAGTGCGACTCGGCATATGCAGCTTTTTATCGATTTCCAGTTTTCTGAAGCAGGTTTGAGTGGGGTTGTCTTGTTAAATTTGGTTGTGAAGGCTTCTACTAATCGTGCAGTTAGATTAGGTTCGCACATGCGATTGGCGTTTATCCTGGGCTTAGCGGAAAAGTTAGTGCGGTGAAATCTCGTGTGCGAAAGCTTCAGTTTTTCACAGACCAGAGAATGATCAGTGTCGCAATCTGCGCTTTGATATGCTCTGGTGAGGAGCACGCTTCCTATATTAGTTCGCGTAACAAGAATTAGATCAAGCTGATGCCAATGCTTAGTGCGAGGACGTTTACAAGAGAATGTGTGCTGTGGTTTTGTTTGAAAGAAAGTGTTACTGACACAAAGACTGAACTGTGTGCACATTTGTAAAAGGCGTTGTCCATTTTCATTGGTTTTACCTACACCGAACCTCCCGATACAGTATTGCGAAGACTCGTAATCTGCACCAACTCTGGCATTGAAATTACCCAATGCCACTACACCGATTTTTAGTGGCACATTTTGGAGGACTGTTATGAGGTTATGATAAAAACGCGTCTTTTTCAGCAGGCGTCGCAGAGAGCGTCGGTGCATAAACGTTGACCAACGTTATGGTACCAGTAATGCACCTCAGATTTAAAGTCAAAATCCGTTCGCTCCCACTGCTCCTCGGTTCCGTTGCTTTTAATATGTCGTTTCGCACGGCAAACCCAACTTAATGCACTTGAGGCTCGTCGGAACCTATTCCTTTCCAAAAATGTGTAATCTCTTTCTGTCTGTTTATCAGTGTCTGGTATTCGCGTCTCTTACGGGGCAGCCACGTCGACATTCAGCCTCATTAGATCATTGTTATCACGGCAGACTTTCTTACGCCTCT